>JAMKCH010011226.1:0-76335 GCA_023653785.1 Ophioderma brevispina | reverse complement strand
AGCGACGCGTACTAGTGATTGGAAGTAAATCCCGCAATTTTAAAGTTTACAGATTATAAACGGAGGGGGAACCACAAAGAAGCTTGCATCATTCGCAAGCGACTAATAACAACCAGAAAAGGCCATCATGTTTTTTTTCCGAATTACTTTACGCCGCTCGATCATTCCCACCATAAACTTCTGCGTGATCGGAAATAAAGTTTTTTGAACTCTAAATAAAGAAAAAGCTGTATAATATGTTGCCCACTGGACAAAGCCCGGTACGAGCATTTATTTTTTGTAGACATACCTACCAACCAACAAAGTGAATAGTTACACTTGAAGGGTAAAAAATAAAACCCAAATACAAACAAAAATCTAAAAACAAACATCAACAAAGTGACTTATTTTTTGTTTAATTAACTTTTTGAATTTTCAATAATGGCTGACAATTGGTGATCAAAGGTTATACTCAAATTGGTAACTCATAAAGAAAAAATATCCTTCGAGCCAAAAAAAGATCAGAACGGTCGTACCGGGAAGGAGATGGGGTGGGATGCATAGTTTATCGTGGTTTTTTATTCACTGAACTGTTAACATCGGCTACCTATTTGTTCTATGTCCGTTTTCCTTCTTGTTGAGTGGAGGCGGTATTTTCGATGCAACCTGCTACTCTGAAATAGCTTGGTAACAGCGTTGATTCCAGCTATGTTTGGTTCTTTGAGTATGTCCAATTACCAACTACAATTACTGGTTTGGAAGTTTTCCGTAACCTGACCATTGACACACTTATGAATTTGGATACCTTAACGGAATAAACCTTGGTGTTTTTTCCGTAATTCAAAAGGTGTGGTAAAAAAAAAGTGTGTCCAAGCTGGGTCCCAGGGTTACGGAACCTCCCATTTACTCTTTACTATAGTTTAAATGTGATTTGTAAGGCAATATAAAAAAGGCTAAACGAGGCTAGGCTATATTCAATTAATCCATCATTACAGGTTTTCCAGCATGTATTGGCGTTTGTAATTTTTTCAAACCAGAGAACCGAATCAAATGAAAAATTTTCAAGTAAAACACGTGTGTGGTGGTGCGCTGGCCATCTTCATGGAAAGATTAATAAACATTCATCTACGTGCATTTGATTTTTTATTTACTAACAACAACAAATTCTGTCTATTCTGCCTCCTCTCTGAGGATGAATAGTCCCTTATCGAGTCCTTATCGCCGATCCTGGATCTTGCAGACATTTTGTGAATCCTAGTAAACATAATTCGTTACTTTCATGAGATAATTCAAAGTAGGATCGAACATCAAACGCAACGGCCGATCGGAGCCTACTTGAAACAACAACAACAACATTATACCCCCATTCGTGTCTATATGTACAATTATTTCCTTTTAATTCTGGCCTTTAGGTGTTGGGATATTTGTTAGGGTTGGGCCATAACTTAAAAAATAATAAATAAATTTGTTTCCCTTGTAGAATGTAAAGGGGGTTACTAAGAATTTCTCGCGCCCCATTCTACACTTAGAATGGGAGAGGATATACCCAGGAGCGCTGACAACATTTGTAACACATCTCAAGTACAATTCCATGTTTGGAAAGGAATACCATGTTATTTTTGTCTAACCACAAGGATTCATAAAAAATATTTTTTGTACTATATACAACCTCAGTTTTTCAGAGTTATAGGCTAGAAACAGCAACAAGTCATAATAAGGGTTAATTTCAGTTGTTACAGGGGTCAAATTTTAAAGTTGCCCCGATTTTTGGATAAAACATGGGTGGAACATTATAAGTGGAGCTCATAGGATTTAAAATAAGAATAGTTTTTTTGACTGTCTAAAATGCTTAGTTACCTGATGTAGGGGCACAGAAAGGCGACTTCCATTACATCACAGGGCGCACACACGCAAATAAGCCTCCCATTTGAAACACACGCTAAATCTTGACTGGAAATAAAGTTTCAAATTCAACCCCGTCGTGACAATCATATTTGATGTTTTGACGATATTTTCTATTCAAAAAAAGATGAAAATTTTTTAAAAAATCATGGTATTGATACCGGTACAGGATAGAATTCGAGATACAGGCTTGTGCATAGCGCCACGCCCACCAACTTTTTCCACCCGAACACGTAAAACCCAATAGCCGTACCGAGCACGGAGTAAACTCTTCCGAAGGCCTAATTTATTTGTAGAATTTCAAATTTAATTTATTTTCTGATATTTCAAAGTATATAACATTGTCTGCACTATTTCATTAAATATAACATTTGACAATCAACAATATCTACGCACCATGCCACACCAAATTGCTTACAATCGACGGTAATGTAAATTTACCGGAACTAACCCTCCATTACACAAAATGCGGAGTGATTTAGTGGTCTGCTCCCTTCAATTTTGAACATAACATTTTTTTAGTTTTCTTATTTTCAATAAACAATTGATTTTCATTCTAAAGAAAAAGAAAAATGTTCACTTATTATTGAAGATAATATGCAATCCCGATTTTTTGAAAAAATAGCCTTTTGGACGTGAAGTGACAGCAGAAAATGCCTGAAAAAATGCGCTCTTTTTTGACAAATTGCAAAGCCTATGTGGGTCCCTGCCCAATGAGCATGCCCAGTATTGGACATTGCGTTAGATTTTAATGAAAATATGGCGGCGAAGAAAGTGAGAAATTGGGAAAAACATTTATGTGAAAACAAGCATCGGATGCAAACCACAAACTCTAGGAAGCGATTTCATTGTGCCTAAGTTTTTCGCCCCCCCTCCCCCCTCCCCTTAACAAAGCTAAAAAACCGAAAAATGACTAATTGTGCGCGCCCGAATGCACCCGATAGTTCCCATTTCGCTCCCCTCTCTCTCCTTCTCACGGGTTGGGGATAATTTGTTGGGGATAAGTCTATGGTTAGATTTAGAATAATAAGTTAGAGTTGGTGATAAGAGTTATGGTTCGGATTAAGGTTAGGGTTAGCGGTCGGCTTAGGGTTAGATGTTGAGTTAGGGTTCGGGTTGGGTTAGGTTAGAGTTGGGGCCTAGGGTTAGAGTTAGGGTGTAGGATTAGGGTTATGGTCGGGCCCGCTGGTTAACATGGGGCTGGACTAGGCTTTAGGGTATTAAAATGCCCTCGCGTGGAAATCCACGCAAAAGTTACCTACAAGATGGTAATGTGTATGACCCGATTCCTTTGCCTCTTTAAATAATGGGCCTTACCTGGTCATTTTTGAACAAGTTAGGAATTCAAAGAAAGCCCGTTTGGAGACTTTATAAACAATAAATTAATCAATTTAATTAAATGGTATTACAACCTCACTTAATAGCAAAGTTTTTCACATTGAAATCTTTCTTCCACCATGCTGTCCCTTGGGAATAAGAATAGGCCGTTTGATGACAAACTTCCCCCCGTTGTTTTGGCTCTTACACGGAGGGTAAACAGGATGTTCGCTTTGAAGTTGAATGCATTAACCCGCGAAGGACAGATCACAGTGTTATCCTCTCCGTATAGACCATATATTGTTGAAAGATAAATAACTTCCACAGAGCACTGCAGATCGCTTTCCAAGAAACTGTTGAAAGATAAATAATTCCACGAGCATTTGCAAGCGCTTTTTCAAGAAACTTTCAATTGTTTTTGGTGGCAAGCAACATATAAATATAGACAAAACCACCCCACTTTTAACCAAAATGGCCAAAATGAACAAATCATGTTAATCCGTTAAAATTGATGGGTAAGACTATTTGGGACTTTATTTCTTGGCAAAAAGTCTCCTAAATTACCCGAAAGCTCATTTTAGGACAAATACCAATGTATTCTATAAACCACACTTTTGGTGCCTCATTTTGCTTTATCTGCAATGAAAATCCCAATTTTATATGAAGTGCATGCACAATCCCATACAGTCTTTAGAAGGGCGCATACCACCAATAACGCTCCCATTTAACATACACGCTAAAGCGTTACACATATTTGATGTTTTGAAGATGTTCTATATCAAAAAAAGATGACAATTTTACAATCATGGTAATTTGCTACCGATACAGGATCGAATTCGAGATACAGGCTGTAGCGCCAACGCCGTTTTCCACCGCGACACGTACAACCCATAGCCGTATCCGAGCACGGAGTGTTCCGAAGGCCTAATTTATTTGTAGATTCAAATTAATTTATTTTCTGATATTCCCAAGTATAAGAACATTTCTTCACATTCATTTAAATATTAACATTTGACATCACAATATCTACGCACCATGCCACAACAAATTGCTTACAATCGACGGTAGGTTTTACCGGAACTACCCACCATTTACACAAAATGCGGAGTGATTAGTGGTGTGCTCCCTTCGATGGGGCTTGCCCTTGTTTCCCCTACTTTTGGTAAGCATCTGAGACACTCCAAACTATTCCTTATTTGAATCCTATACGACCTCCCCTACTTTCCACTACTTTGCACCATTTTTGCATGCAAATCGGTGCAACTTTTAAAATTGATCCCAACAGAATTTCATTTTATCCTATAACTCTTAAACTTATTTGAAAGTAAAACAACTATCCTTTCTGAGGCCTTATGGTTAGACCAAACCTTTGTCCTTGGCCCCTCTCCTTAATGCCATTTCATGGGTCCCTGTCATATTTAATCACTCAAACCTTTTATTTTGGTACATGTTTTGCTAGCTCATGGACAATATGTTTTGTTCAGATCTCAAGAGTGGGCGTGGGTCACGGCCACCCCTTACAATTATATTGTAATCAGCTCACAAACATCTGCAATAGTTTTCATTGGGTTCGAATGCCAGTTTGTTAAAAAATACCGAGTTAGCATGGCATGGTTACTGGTTCTTACCCATTTTCAATGCATTTTGTGCTTACAGGTGCATTTCGTTTCGTGAATTCCAGCACCTCTTTTTATTCATTGTGTTCCTATATATCCTTGAGAAAAGCTTATTCACAACTTTTTAGCTGCCCCGAACTTTGCGGTTTTTGTGTTATGAGTAATGGCGCGTTTCCCACGGTCCCAAAAAAACATCCCAGGGGGTCCCATAGGCCCACTTTGCTATATTTCTGTCTGTGGTTTAAGGACAGAAAAGACAATTGCGAATTTCTTAACAACACGACCGAATTTGCACTTAAGATTTAGCACACATGGGTTTTTTACTAGTCATTAACGGTTCAGATATTGAAATTCTCAAACTTTTTTGACGTAAGTCGGGGGGACGAGGCTGGTGGATCCCGAAATGCCCCTTTAAAGCACGTGTTAATCGATAATTGGATTGTGTGTAGGCCTTCATACATCTGCGATAGTTATGATGGTGCTATTATTCTTTTTATGTCCTTTCTCAAAAACCTTGTTCAATATACTCAGATCGGGTTATAATTTTGTCAAAACCGTGAAACACGTGCGATAATGCGATTCAAAGTGTAATTATTTTGTCGTTAATATCTTTTTCCTCTCAAAGTTCTTGTTCAATATACCTTGCACTTGGTTTACATTATACCAAGTAGTTTTCTTATCAGAATATAAGTGTGTGTAACCTTTAAAGGGCCATGGCATGTGGCTAATGCCTCATTCCCAGAACCACAGATTTTTACCGAAGTGATCAAAATTTTGTGTCTGAAGAAGCTACTATTTTCTCCTTTCCCCTAGTTTTGCGTACCCTCGTTTCGCTTCGGCACCTGCTTATTTCGACACACAATATATTTAAATCCTTTGATACTATTAACCATGGTATATTGCATAACGTATTAACACAGAACGACTTTCAACACAACTGAATACAAAAGTGGTGCTGGTTGTTTACAGTTAACAAGCTCCCGTAAATGTTAGCAAAACAAATCCAATTGTCACTCAAATTGGATCGAAATATCAGCGTGATATTTACAGATCAGGTAATGGGTATCAACTGTCGTTCAATCAAGTGAAAAAAGCAATTAAAAAAGGTCCACCCTATAAAATTTTTAGATGGAAAGATCCGGGTGTCTCAAAAAA
The DNA here is from genome assembly GCA_023653785.1 of Ophioderma brevispina. NCBI lineage: Eukaryota > Metazoa > Echinodermata > Ophiuroidea > Amphilepidida > Ophiodermatidae > Ophioderma > Ophioderma brevispina. Next base: position 70,366 of record JAMKCH010011226.1, on the reverse strand, counting down.
AAAAAGACATCCCGCAAGCAACTTCTATTTCACGAAGAGAAAGAGTAAACCATACAAAATTGATACACGCTGAAACGTGCATTTCATTAGGTTTCGTCCGACAACACACCGAAAAAATCTTCCAAAAAGAAATATTGACTGAGTTATGGCGGATTGAAAATTTTTTACCACTTTTCCATTTTATTATCCACGATTTAGTTGTCTTTAGATAATACACATTCGCCAAGCACATTCTTTCGTTTAATGATTTCTTTTGTTTTTGCGACCAAAGATATCAGTTCTGATATTGAAAAGGTTTAGTTTCAATTATTCGAATTCCAAGATCTTTCCTCTTTCTTCTTTCTTGCGCGGCATCTCCCCCCCCCCCCCCCCCCACTTGGCTGCCCTCTAAGACCAAGAAGACGGGTGCAGGCTTGCCCCCTTTTTTCCAATGTGTCCGTCTGGAATGCTGTGCAAAGGCAGCGGTTATCTTTTGCGAAGTTCTGGCAAGTTTGGTGGTGGTTCCTGTACATATACTTCACTCTTTAAAATGTGTTCCTTTCCCCTATGGCGAAGTCTAGCGGAGTCATCTGGGATCTTTGCCACAGAATAACCGCTGCCTTTGCAAGCATCCGATGGACAAGAATGATTACAAGTCGATTATTGAAATGGAAAAGAGAACAGCAAAGCCTGCATCCGTCCTAAAGAGGCAGCCAAACTTCCCAAGCGGGGGGTGGAGGGGCATATCAATACAGTAATTAGAATGAGTTAAGATCTTGGAATTTCTAATTACTGAAACTAAACTTTTCAATATCAGAACTGACATTTGTCGCAAAAACAGAAGAAACCATAAACAAAAGAATGAGCTAGGAGAATGTGTATTGTCTAAATACAACAGGAACAGTAACAAACCGTGAATAAAATGAAAAAGTGGTACAAATTTTTGAATCGACCCATAACTCGGTCAATAAGCATCCTTTAGAAAAGATTCTTTCGGTTCAGAAACCTGAAGAAATGCAGTTTTCAGATTGGAATAAATCTGGTTTATTTTTTCTCTTCGTTCCATATGGGCTTCCATTGAGGTTTCCCGTTTTTGTTTTTAGACACTCGGTATTATAAAGAAAACACATTCTGAAGTATTAATTGACGATCTTTCATAGAAATATCATATTAACTTATAAAATTAATATCTCGAAATGTTTGTTTTATCCTAACAAATTTAAATCACTGTTTTCTAAACGTATCCTACGTACCATTATATCGTTCAATCATATTACCCCATTGTCCCATATGACCTTTGACACATAGATTATAAAGATTCTCAACTTCAAGAGAAGAGCAGTAGAATTCTTTCCAAATTGCTTTATAGATCACACTCTAACCCCTCTTCAAGATTTCCACTCCAATACTCCTTTTTACTTTCAACCCTCTTTTCAAAGTATTACATTATTCTTAATGTAGGCGTTTTGCACCGAACTTCAAGACCATCTTTACTTGTCAGTATGTCTCTGTGTATACAATTTTCCAGGGTCCAGTCGGCGGGGCTCTCAGCACCAAATTTGGTTCCAGGGAGTTTTCCTGTTAGGGTCAATCTCTTCTTTAGGAATTTTGTCATCAGTTTTCGCCAAAACGGTACATCCTCTTGTTATTACAGTCGCTGTTATCCAGGTTTAGTGTTCCATAAGATCCACCGATTTTGCCGTTACCAAGCTATATTTTGCCGTGGGCAGGAGATGTGGTCCTCGGGACTCATATTCCACCTACAACGGTGAAGAAACGACACTCGATTCATTGACCCTTCGCGCAACATTAGTGTCACGCTTTATCCCGTTGTCGTCTGTGGAGCCCGGACAATGGTTCCGGGCGGACCATATCTCCTTTTACACCGGACCTGGTGAAGGAATTAAAGCTGCTCCATATTAAGATAAATTTTTACATCTATAATTGTTGTTGTTGTTTGACATTAAATAATGTATACCATCGGTTAAATAATACTTACAAAGAATCAGACGGTTTTTTTTCAGGTTTAGATTAGTCACCAGATTTATGAATTGTATTACTTTTGCAGTGGTTCTCAAATCGATCCACCAGAGATGATGGGTACAATGTCTAGCTGCTTAACTGAATTCCGCAGTCCTTGTCTGTGCAATGTTGCTCCACCAGTGGGCAGACCAAGGGATGTCCATTGTTTATGTGTTGTTCCACACCACAGGTAGTGTCCTGATCTGCTTCCAGGTATCCCCCACTTCTGCAAGGAAACCTTAGATTGGTCGATTCTGGGGTCAATCTGTTGCGACATCGCCGTTCTGTCCATGAGGAGTCAGCTCCAAGTGGAAGATGCCACCAGTTCAATACCAATAGATATTACTTGGTTTGATAAAAACAGTCTTCTTTCCACACGGCTCTCTCTTTAACTCCTTAGAGACTGTTTAAGGGGTTCGACTTTGCTAAGAAACTCTAGCTTGAAGGCAATTAGCAGCTGGTCTCTGTCCGGAATAAGGTCTTCACATTAGATACTTGGCAGGTACGGTGCCGGGTAGCAAATTCCTGCTCGTATTTATAACAGGTTGACTAATGAATCCCAATTGGTAACCAAGATCTGGAGTATACATCTACCTGTCCATAAAGCCAATTAATAGAAAAACACCAGGAAATAAATAGCCATAGCTAATTTTTTTCAGGGTAGTACCTAATGTTGTAAGAAACAACATATCAAAAGTCCCCAAGAATCCCCCTTGTGCTTAGTGAATAATAGGGGTGAAAGCTTGTACAGGGGTCAAATCTTTATAATGGTCCAATTGTCTTCAACAGTAGACCAAATCCTGGATACCGATGTTTGCGTCATGTCATAAGAATTATTAAAAAAAGTATAGTTTGCCCTATCTGGACGTACAGTTTATTAACTATAGGAGAAAAATAACGGTTCAGGTCATACTGGGGGTAAAGCTTCAGAATGCTCCGATTCTTTTAAAAAGTTGTAGCAATTCTTTCGTCTCGTCTGTACCAAACGAAAGGATTATATTTAAATAGTTGAAGTAATTTCCTGCATTAGTTATACGACGGTCCATTATGACAGGTTTCTACAGGATCTATGGGAGGTCATAAGGTCAATATTTAAAGATGTTAGGTAGATGACGTGAATAAGCATTTTTTGCCATAATATGACCGTACAACATGTCGGAGTAATTCGGGATTAATTTAATTAAAATCGGACTGTTTTTGAAATTTTACTCCACGATGACCTTGAAGAATTTGGCCTATAGTCCTAAAAAAAACTAAAGGTCAAAAGTTAGGCAAACCAGACATTTTATTACTCAGTATGTGCAAAAGAATACAATAGTCCATGATTTAGCTCAATTGAATTTTTTCCACTCTCTATGTACACAGATCTAAAGAATTCCTGGACTATATGTGGACAAGACAGTCTGGAAACAGAAGAAATAGGACACGAGAAACACGAATTCGATGATGGATTTCGTCTTAATCGTGTCCAACACTGTGGTTCTCAATATTATCCAGCCCAGAGATGAGTTACAACATCTGGCTCCATTGAATTCAGCAAGGTCCTTGTTTGTCTATCCATTCTTCGAAAGCTTGTCCGTCTTTATTAGTTCATTGTAGCCCCATTGGGTACTATGGCTGTTGAAATCGCCAATAAGAAGTGAGTTTTGGTGGAATTCCCAAGGCTGATGAGGGGATTGAAGTCTATGCTGGATTGTTTGTAGACGGATGTAACTATGACAGAGCTGAGCTCAATGGTTAGGACTTTGTTGTTGTCATCAGACATTGAGGTTGTGATGTTAATTGTGGTGCGTTTTCACATATATTGACCTCCATATTGCGATGTGGTCTCTCGATGCAAGTAGGCATTCATGGTTATGGTTGGACAGTGGTTATCGATTCCTCTGCGCGTTTCCTGCAGACAGAGGACATCGCATTGGATATCGTTACACATTATATCAGATGATGTACTTTTTTGCATTAGAAACCCCTCCACGTTCAATGACCTGCGTTGAGGCTAGTCATGAATGGGTATAATTAAGAAATTATGTAAGGGGAAAACATGTGGTGTTGTAGAGATTAGTTCACTGGGTGGCAGTTACTAACCATACGATGAGGATGAACAACACAGTTAAGGCTATACAGTAATGTTTAGAATGTCTTGCGAGCCCGTTTTGCCTATCAATCAATCTGGGATCAGCTGCACTATCCAGTCCTGATTGTTTACTAATCAAACAGAAACATGCAACTTAGAGGCAGCAGCAGTAGTTAGCACCACAGTTCGGCAACAGAAGCAACAAGTGCTAAAAATCACGATCAATCTCAATTGAAAAAAGTCAACCTTTGTCTTTTTTGCATCCAGGGAATGGACATGCTTGATGTGTACACCTTCAATGTGATGTTGGGCCACTACTTCCAAAAGCGGTATGTGCTCGCTAACAGTATTGCTTTGTGTGGATTCAGCCTGGGTCAGATTCTGTCCCAAGAATCTCTCGCTATTGCTTGAGGTCCAGTCACCATTTCCTTCATTAAAATGCGCTTTGACGTATCATTTTCAAAACTTAAGAACATATTACCTCACTAATGTGAAAACACTACGTCTAATGTATTGCCTCTACTGCCAATTATTCCCCAAATACGACCGTATCAATCGTTTCAAACATGTCACGTTCATGCTCTAATAGGGCACTACACAGCGCGACATATTTTAAGCGTGCGTTAAGTGGGACTACGAACATCCAAATAATAATAATAATAACCAAACTAGACGCCACAGTTGTGTTTGCAAAAACACGGGTATATTCGCATGTGGCATGCAAAAACTGTATTGCATGCAGAAGTGCCCCCCTTAATGACCTTTAACACCCATTCCGAGCACAATTTTGGGGAAGGGTCTTCTAAGCTGGTTCTTATACATAAGTGACGTGACCATGCAAAGTTTGGTATAGAAGCTATGGGTTTGAGAGATTTTTACATTAAGAGCCGGAAAGTTTACTTGACATGACCTTTGACCCTATTGTTAGTACAACTTTGTGAAGGGTGTCAAGCTGCCTTCATGAGGATGAGTTATGTGGACCATGCTAACTTGCATAAAGCAAATATGATTTTTGATTTTTTTTTCACATTAAGACCGGAAGTTCCCCTTAATGACCTTGACCCCCATGTTGAGCTCAACTTTGGTGAAGTGTCTCCAGCTGCTTCATATGCATGAGTCACGTTGACATGCTAACTTCCATTTAGCTACTATGATTTGAAGATAGATTTTTCACATCAGACCGGAAGGACCCCTTAATGGACATTGACCCCATGTTGAGCACAACTTTGGTGAAGGGTTCTCCAGCTGTTTCATATGCATGAGTCACATGACCATGTAACATTCATTTTAGCTATATGTTTTTTGCATTTTGTTCACATAAGACTGGAAGTACCCCCTTTAGTGACCTTTTGAACCCCCATGTGACACAACTTTGGTGAAGGGTCTACACCTGCTTCATATGCATGAGTCGCGCGTGACCTGCTAACTTCCATCAGCTAAATGAAATTTTGAAGATTTTTCACATTCAGACCGGAAGTGACCCCTTAATGACCTTTGATCAAAATCTGTGTACACCAATAGGACACCGACAATGTGAGTCACAGACACGGAGCCCTGTCACTATTACGGGTTGTGTTGTGAAAAGAAGATGCTTTTAAAGAGTCCGACGGAATGCCCCCTCCTTAATCTGCCCACGTGACCTTGACCCCATCTGGTACACCACTCGAAGGGTTTTGGGGGTCCTTGTTCTTTTGAACATCTGGTGGCATAGCATTTATTCTGTGGCAAAAGATGCATTTTAAGAGTTCCGACGAGTGACACCTTTAATGGGCCAGGACCCCACGAGAGGTCAAAAAGGTCAAACTATGTACACCCTGGGTAGCTTGGGTAGTGGTTCTCCTGACCGATTTTGACTGTAATCGGAGAAAGGGTTTGGCTTAAGAAGGTAAACAAAAAGCAAAGCGTCTGAAGAAGAAGGAGAAGGAAATGGAAAAAACTAAAAGCACAACACCATCTATTTCGCATGTTAACACAGCGAATATCAATAAATAATAGCGCTTACTCCCCGAAACAGGCTCAAAGCCGGTTTACAATTATTATTACGCCGACTTTAAGAAATCGTCACAACCATTCGCTTCATTTCAGGTGCTGCTCAAAGACATGCCGTATATAAGCCAGTGGCGTAACTGGCCTACCCGCTCTGAGGTGGGCCCAAATTCCCAGTTCCCTGTCAGGGGGGTCAAAAAACAAAAAGGCCATTTTTCCCGGTCAGAGGGCTAAACAACGGCTGATTTCGCATGATTTTTTCCCGGCCAACGTCGTCAGGGGGCAACCTGCCCCCCTCCCCGTTATAAGCGCTGTTATAGCGCACAAGCATATCAGCAGTTAGATTGTAATATTCGCCATTGCAGCTCCCCAGATTTCACTTGGTCGACGAGCGAGGAATTGAAACAGGGAAAGAAGATATGAGAAGAAAGAACCACAGCGACTCCCGCCCGAACCTCTAGATCATACTCACTCTGCCCCGCAATCGATGATCGGCGAGCAATCATTTATGTGAGAATTGTTTTAAAATCTATGTAAAACACTACAAAAGGTGAAAGTATATAGCATATTACAAATGTTCCGTCTGATCCGGTGTGTATTTGTGCTGTTCCGTGTAAATAGCGTGCGTGTACATCGTTATGCGTTAAGCTTTAGTGCCCAGGACTACCCAGTGTGAGAAATAAAGGATGAAGTTTGACACATTCAACGGTTGCCGAGTTTCCATGTTAGACGCCAGTAGTTTGTGATGTTGATTGACTTCCCAGCATGCATCGCGTGGCTGATTCGCTGATTCCCGCAAGACCCGAAGTCTTTACGCATAAAAGAAACATAACACGAACTCCGCGAATTTCTCGAGCGAGAAATTCGGATTAGCATGTCCTCGGAAGGGCCACTTCTTAGGATATGAATAACAATTGCAATATTGGTGGCAGAGATGGATGGTCAAAAAGAAAGTGGATTCGTTGTGGTTCCTTTTCATCTTGTCTTTCTTTCATGCTAAGCTGCAACATGCCCAGGGACCACAAAACACATGACTACAGTGGGGCTTGAAACTTCGCGACTTTTAGGGTCTACTGATCACGAGGTCCTGTCTTTCCACTAGAACACACGTGCTATCTAAATGTTGAGGTAGTTGTGCGGGAAAAATGGGGAATTTTGTAATGGAACATAATTATGTGAGGTAAAGAATTATAGATAAAGGATTACAGTATCATTAATGGTCTCTCATTCTAATATATCCCTACACGTTTCTTAACTGCATTATTTAAATGCACTTTTGTAAAGCAAATCACTGAACGGACTCCTGCCTTAGGTAAGGGGGAATTGCTCCTAGATTATAACAAGAAAAATAACGCCATACCTCCCGTTGTTGCGGTGATCGTCAGATTTCTCTAGAGACTGAGGGATATATAGCTGATTTGTGTGTATTATGTGGTTATTTTTCAAATGTTTCTTTTAGACGTATGGATGGCGTGGAGCTTTACTCCTCATGAGCGCTATTGCAGCTAATGCAAGTGTGGAGGCAGTGAAGTCTTCTCAGGCCCAGACGTTCACAAAAAATGTCAGCCAAATAACAAAAATCACCCAGAGAGTGGAAAAACATTCGTAAGATCAGTAAAGACCCTAAAATTTGGACACAAGTAGTTCGAGCCATTATATGTTTGACAATGTTGGATACGCGTGAGGAGTACAAAGGTACACTTGGAAAATCGAAGGGTAACGAAAACTCGGCATTTTTGGAACACGACCGTTGTTCTCATGAAATCCAGTATCTATGTTTTAACACTAGTAAGTGTATTCGCGGCAAATGTTGGATGGTTTGCCATAATAGGCCACCTTGTTGCGCGTGCTGTTACAGTAGGCATATCGCAGAATAACGCCGCTTTCCTGATAACAGTCCTGGGCATTGGGAGTTTTGTTGGACGATGCTCGGATGGACTGGAATCTCATGATGAAGGATTATCAATCGCGAGAAGTTATGTTCACTACATCGTTTGGCTACACCGGAATTTTAAAGTTTTGTTACCCCCACACTGATGAAATGGTTTCCATATGTGTGTGTCTTCGTGTTATTTGGGTCTGTTACGGGACAGCAAGTTCGATGATATATGCCATGTTGAAGCTACAAGTTGCGAATAGTGAAGCGGCCGCAGCACTTTCTTTCGGGTCATTTGTACTTGGAATTAGCAGTGTGTTGGGAGCCGTTCTGGCGGGTAAGTGTTCATGGTTGAACATTTAAACTACTGTCTGTTCAATTAACTTAGATGTCTGGTTTTAATTAATTACTTCAAAAAATACGCACGTTCGAAATAAATCACGAAAAGAAAGTTATCTTTGGACCTAAGACGTTTTTTACACGATAAAATGAATGGAACAATTTAAACCTCTAAATCTATTGAAATCTAGGTATTTTTCCCTCGTTTTGAAAATGAGCGAATAAAGGTTTGGTACCATTAATAATTACGCTCTGTGAAAGGTTCCATTGACTCCACTTTGTAGGTAGTAAAAGTGGTCGGAGGAGGAGATGATTTACGATCAATATCTTCCGCTGCTGGTATGAAATGAATAATACCAACTTTATTCAAACAGGATCAAATCCGAACCGTTGTTAGGCTGCTGTTATTTGCACTGAATTTTGGCAAGACAAAGGAGATATTATGGTATTCAAGGTTCCACACAGCATAACTTGAATGGAAGGCGGTACAGGAGAGCTGGATGATTTTTTGTTCATAACCATTGAATAAAAACCAGGCAGAACCTCTATTAAAAGTATTCGGTATTTCAACGATGCTTAATATTGGCCCATATACCAATTTGTGTTTTGTACACGATCAAACAATTGAAATCAAAGCAAGGTCTACCATCGATAATAGTTCGTAACATGCTTTAAGCGCCCCTAATTCGTGAATGGGTCTGCCATAAAAGTTTCCAGAGTCAAAAGTCAAATTCACCTGACCCCGTTATTTGTCAGTTTGCAAAAATTCGAGGAGAAAAATTGAATAAAAATCCAAAGAAGAAATATGTTCTGAAAGTTGGTACCCAATGATTGTTGGGTCCAATTATAAATAACAACTTTCTTTATGACTATTTTTCGAAAACATATAATTTTGAAATAATTAATAAAAACCGGACATATAAGTTAATTGAACAGACAGTAGTAGATGAAATAAACGTTTTTCTGCCGGCAGAACTCAAAACCAAATGCTAAAAAGAAACATTTCTTCAGATCTTCTAGAGGAAATTTTAAGATTGTTGTCTATAAGACATTCCCACCAACTGACAATATCATGAGTTTTGTTGAAGGTGTAATTTTGCTAAGTAAGTAGGTTGCAACAAAATCTACCATCTGCTTTACAAAGGTTCCATCATTTATTAGTCATCATTTTGACAATCGCTTTTTACCAGACGGCCTTCAGGCCGTCTTGTTCTGTTCTGATGCGTTCTTCTTCTTCTTATTCTTCTGTCACCCACTTCCACTGCAACACTTCATACTGCGTCTAGCCTTCAGTAATAGCTTGACGTATTCTGACCAGATTTACACCGAAGACCGCTGAGGCATCCCATTCATGCCCATGACTTTGACCCCTGTCGGGGTCATTTGGGGTCACAGGGGTCAAAAAATAAAAAAAATTTTCCTTTAAAAAGTTCAGCGCCTACAGATTACAAGTACGGTAACGTGACTCATGCATATGAAGTAGCGTGAGACCCTTCACAAAATTATGGAGGTCATCGGGGGTTCATTAAGGGAAACTTACGGTCTTAATGTGAAAATCTTCCAAAAATCTTCAAAAAATAAGCTATCTGGCCTATGCAAAGTTGCATGGTCACATGACTCATACATAGGAGCACTTAAGGACCCGCCACAAACGCGTGCTGGATGGGGTCAAAAGGTCATTAAGGGGGAACTTCCGGTCAAAACCAAAAATTTCAAAAATATTCAAAAAAATTTCTCGCAAAAAACCAAAAATGTACAGTGACTTAACTTGGAATGGCTTTCATTTATTTTTATTTTGGAGGTCAAAGGTCATTTAAGGTCATTTCCGGTTTTAAGGTTAAATAATTTCAAGAATTTTATCCCAGAACTACGCATAGTAGAATTTTTTTTATTTGATGGAACAATGCATTTTTTGTGGTACACGAGTTTTTTATACCGGGATCAAAGTTCATAAAGGGGTCAAAAGGTCAATTTTGCCAAAAAAAAATGTAAAAATAAATCCAAATTGGATTTATATCAGCCTATCGACGGAAAGATAAAGACCGTTATTACTACAGTGAAGTAAAATAATAGTAGAAGAGGTCATTGATAGTCTCGGGACCCCAAAGGTCAAAGTCAAGGTCAAAGGTCAAACTCTACAAACAAGCTCCGATTGAACTGAAATGGTCGGGTAATCTTGTGCATTCATAAATTGCAGAACAAGTACAGTTGGGACCCCATCCGTGACAAGGGGTCACGTTATAGGGGTGAAAAGGTCAATTTCCCGGACATGCTTGGATGGATTGGAAACTCAATACTATTGATCCTTGTAACTTTAACACGTAAAAATACATTTAATGACATTTGTGAGATATTGGTAAAGTTACAGGGGTCAAAGGTCAAGTCACCTCAAGGGGTCATTAAGGGGATCACCATCCATTCCCAATACGGCCGTCTTGTAAAATTAGATCTGTTCCCAGGTCTAGTTTTTATTCGTGCCGAAGTTTATTTCAGTGAATGATTGTTGTGTATAATTACTGAATAGAGTGAAATAAAAGACTGAGTTTCCCATGCGTGACTTTTATTTTATTGTGACCTAAATGCTACTGGAAGGCCATAAGTTTAATAGCAAGGAGTGAGGCAGAGATTTGCTGCAAGGTATCCTAATGAAAGAAGAGTGCCTACAAAGAAGACGATAAAGTCCAACGTAAACCTCCACATCTTTTAATTATAAGTTCAAGATAAGGTTTATATGGTGTTATCGTATCCTCTTTTCTCTATTTATCTTGAGAAAAGATTTCGCACAGAGAAAGTAATTTCACCCTGCAAGAGAAAAATGGCAATCCCTTATGCAATATGTATATACAAGTCAGAATGTCTCTAGAAAATCTACTATATAAATAGCTAGGGACTTTCCTGCGGATTTTCATGTTGATTTAAGTTGAAGACTGCATCATATAGGTGATTTCCAATGATACAATCACTGTGTGATCCAATTGGCTAATGTATGATGATGTAAGAGCTATTTTTAGATATTAGGGAATCTAGCTGTAAGCTGATATCAGCAGTGATGTTGCTATAGAATATTGCCAGTAGAATTGATCACCAGTGATGGAAGATCGGTGCAGAATACCAGAATCAATTGATATTATATATAGATACCATAGGGGCTTAAAAACCCTATTTAGTGGAGGGGCCTATGTAAAATTTGGTGAAGTTCATGTTAATTGTTGGCAACCACTATAAACGTATACTACTGGGTCTGACTGTTCAGAAAATCGATGTTGCCATTTTTCCTGTTGACCTTTAGTGACCTTGACACAAGGTCAACGGTCAAAATGGTCATACATCATCCAAAGTATATCGACCTTGGTACCAAAATGTGGCAAATTTCACAAGGAATATTGTATATGATATTATTTTGTTATTTGACCCTTTGTTTTCTTGTAATATGCAAATAACCGAATTAGAGACAATAATATGCATAATATTGCCTTTTTGCAGGCCCAGTCCTGTCCAAAGCAAGAGTTAGGCCTCAAGTTCTTGCACAATGTAGTCATCTGTAAACACTCTACTCTGCTTAAATGTAGAATGAACCCTACACAATCCGTATTATTTCTTCCTATTAGCCTAATACCCATGGGTAAGTAAAGTAAAGCCAGTTGGTTTGTAAAAATGTGCAAGAGAAAATGATCGATGTAGCCTATACCAAATCCATGGAACGAATCGTCGTTATTACCGTGAAATAACCCCGATTCGCACTTCAGAGACAAAAGTATATACATGTACTATATCTTAGTCTCGGTCACATGTCTGATGTTTTCATTATTCGATCCCATCCAGAGACCCTGGATAGTCTCGTCTAAAGCAAGATCAAGTATAGTCACCCTAAACCCGGGGTTGGGTAGGGATGTGCCCCCGGAAGTAGTACCCATAGCACACCATTTTTTTTGCCAAAAAAGGGACCCATTGCTTTACCAGAGATGCAAATGTTGGGCCAAATTTAATGCGAATTTATTTGCCTTACAAATGTGGACAATTTTTACTTCAAATTGAGAAAATTTGACTAATTTTCCCAACAATTTTTTGAGATAATATTGAAAAACGACCCATTGTCATATACCTATATATGAAAAAAGTAGTCATTGATATACCAGAAGGCTAAAAATGAGACTGATGTCTGTGGCAAGTCCCCGTATGGTAATTTGTGTTGAGAATCCCTCCTGCATATACCCAACCCCATGCATCACAGCTGTTATTAATGACCATTTGTTGGTAAGCCAAATTATGTTACACAGTTTGTAAAAAGGTGCAAGACAAAAATTGTGATTCTCTTCATTTGTATGGTGCTGTATCCTTTTCAACCATAGACTCTGAAAAGTCTATAGGCTAAAGCAAGATCAAGTTAGAGTCATCCCCCATATAACTGCTATTAATGCCCATGGTTAAGTAAAAAATGCGATTTTCCATAAAAATGTGCCAGAACATGGAAACACCGTTACTGCTGTCACTTAGTCCATAGATTGATAAATGTTGAACTTGTTCAACCAATACGTTCACAAATCTTTAAGTGTTCTAAACAACACTGTTATCTCAATTTAGCTTCTTTCTTTGATGAACCTGTTTTCATTTAACATTGATCATTATTTCCCTGGTCTTAGTGTATAGAGTGTGTGCAATTAATCAGGGCCATAAGTAATGATCTAATTGTTACAGAACCTAATTAAAAATCATACCCTAAGCTTATGAGTTTTGTTCATGAACGTGGACACTGGCAGTATGGAGATGGGGAATATCCCGAAATCAACAGCAGGTCACTTTCGCACACCCCCCCCACACACACAAATCCCACAAAAGGGGCAAAAGGTCCACCTATTTGTTGATTTTATCCATAAAATGGTCCAAAGTGTATATAAATTTGACAAGGAAGTCCACTTTTTAGTGATGAGATGTTCAAAAAGGGCCATTTTTAGGGGGGGGGGGTGAGTCTGCTTTTACCAAAAGTCCATATTTTCATAGTCTCGCACCCCCCAAACAAGGAGTTTTAAAAAGTACCGTAAACAAGTACAAGTAATTTGATGGTCTAAAAGGCACCCCTAAACACGTATGGTAAGTGTAATATCCTACCCTTAATAAGTATTGGCAATATTTGACCCCGGATTTGACCCATAACAAGTAGAAATTTGTGTCTTTTTAGGCTATACTGAATAGCTCATTCACACAAAATGAGCCGAATACGATACAAACTCGAAATTTCCAAATCGTACACTAATGTAAGTTCAGGTCCGGTACAAGTGTGAAAAGTACACCCTTTTTTCAAGATTTCAGTGGTTTTGCTACCCTTTTTACGTATGTATCGTGCACAATCTTGAAAATATCCCCTTTTTACGTGTTTCTTTGGTCGCACATGATATCCCTTTATCAATGAACAGTGACACCCCCAGGGGCCTGGATGGAAAGAATAATTAAAACATCACACATGTGGCTGAGACTGAAAGATAACTAGTAACACTAACTTTTGTCTCTGTAGTGTGAATCGTGGTTGTTTCACGGTTATAACAACAATTCATTCCAATAGATTTGGGTTAACCCTCGTCTTACCAAGGGGGGGGGGGGGTACCACCCCCACTAGTGAACTTTGCTCCGGTGCGCTAAAATGCCAAAAGCTTTCGTAAAGAGCTTATGGGTAATCGTTCTTTCATCCTTTCTGGTCATTTTAGCGAAAAAAAATGTGAAGGTAGCACCTTCACCGGGGTTAGGGTATGCCCTCAAAGTCGAAGGGTAGGGGGGTTGTCACCTACAGATATTTTATGGTACATTTTTTTAAATATTATGGCTCTAAAACTCTATGTTTATGTAAAACTAGTCAATTGCCATCATTTAGAGCTGAAAACCGCATGAAAATCCGATATTCCTACGATTTTTAGCGCAAAATTGGATTTTCGCCTATTTTCTTTGGAAAATGCCAATTTTGTCGGCACAATGACTTTATGACGTCATTGTGACGCCATACTTGGTATGTTGGTACTTATTTTGGTACCAATGGAAAGAAGAGGACCATAACTATCCACTGGTATCAAAATCATAAGCATCGGGTGCTTTATAACGAATTCTTAAGGGGTGGTAACCCCCCCCCCCCCCCCCCCCCCCCCCCCCCCTTGGTAAACCGTGTTACAAAAAAAGGCTTGGTAAGACGAGGGATATAGACTACATCAACCATTTTCTCTTGTACATTTTCGTGAAAAAACTTGGTTTACTTAGCCATGGGCATTAATAGCAAGGTATAATGGGGTTGTGTAGGGTTCACTATACAGTGTGCAAAAACATGAGGCCTATCTCTTGCTTTTGGCAGGACTCACGCCGACTGGGGTCTGAATAAGGCAAATTTATGCATGAGGGCGAGGTGGCCGAGCGGTCTAAGGCGCTGAACCGTTGGCAGAGTATAAGATCGATCGAGCGGCCCTGGTTCGAAGCCCCGCAAGAGTCGGGTTTCTTGGTCATACTCAAATAGTTCCTATAAGGTCGGAAATTGCATATTTGCACAGCAGTGTGATTATGGAATTTCTCCTCGCTCCCACCCATTGCGTAAAATGTGCAGGTGTATGCAATGGGTGCCCGGCGCCTCATGGTTCGTAGAGTCATGTAAAGCTGTTGGTCCGTGTATCAGGGGAGTCATTCCTGAACACGTAAAAGTTGCAGACCTTATCGAAAAGAGTAGGGGACCATCCCGGGTCTGTTACCTGCACTCATCACTCTAGGTACCAGAGTCCCTTCCAACCCGCACTAGGCCAGCGTGGAAGGGTAGCCCGAAATCCAGCATGGAAACATGTTGAGGCTTTCGTCCAACAGTGGACAGACAAAAAGGCTGATGATGATGATGCATATTATAGTCTCTAATTAGCTTATTTGCATATAACAAGAATATAAAAGCTCAAGTAACAAAATAAATATCATATACAATATTCCTTGTGAAATTTGCCACATTTTGATACCAAGGTCGATATACTTTGGACGATGTATAACCATTTTGACCTTTGACCCCGTGTCAGGGTCACTAAAAGTCAACAGAAAAAAATGGCAACATCGTTTTTCTGAATAGTCAGACCCAGTGGAATACATTTATAATGGTTGCCAACAATTAACTTGAACTTCATAAAATCACTCTCTGGAGAACATAGGCCCCCACTAATTTGTCTGCTGTCAACTTTCAAGCCAAAATAGCTTCAGTTTTTGTCCTAAAAGTGGACATTTGCGATAGACGGACTTTTGGTGGTAACAATTAGATTATTGTATTGCAGAATATTAGTGTCATCGAGGGACAACTTGTTTTCTATTGATTTTATCCAAGTAAATTGAGCTCTTTCTCTTTAAGTGATAATTTGTTTTAATCTTACACTTCCGAAGGAGAGAGTAAAAACTTGTGATGTTGTATTTTAATATTTGTTTTAAAAGTGGGACAGTCTGTATGATTTGTGGTTTGAATTTACACTATTAATGGGTTAGGCCTATATCAAAATATCTGATGTTTAAGTTGGTTATTTGAAAAACAATTGATATTTTAGCCATGATTGTATTTGTTTTAATGGGCTTAAATTCTCAGTCAAAACATTTTTAATTTGCAATATCATCGCAAATCGAATATAATTTTGCATCTATAACTATTATGATCATGGCCAATATCGCTATATTCAGAAATTAATTTTAAATGTTTTGTTTGCAGGGTGGTTGTTCGACACGACAGGGAATTATGATGTTTCTTTCTATTTTGCCGGTGCGACTATTCTTACTGGAACGTCTATACTTGCCGCTATGTATGTAACCGATCGTAGGAAAAAGAAAGTTCTTACCCGACGAAAAGCAGCGGAAATGTACGAGTATACAAACAAAACGGTGACGAACGAGAATGATAACAATGTCTCTACATTATCAGAAACAGATACAAGGATATGGATTTAGAAACACAATCCCTCATAGATGAAAAAAATCAGATTTATTCGGCAAATGTACACGATTGCATAGCAATCATAGAAGCTGCCATCTTCATTCCCTGTGGTTTGTTTGCAACGCCGCACGCAATACCGAAACAGAAGCCAATGAAAATATATCACGTGACTTCAGCCAGTGTGCCACAAGCCACATTCTTGCGAACTTCGGTGAGCACACAAAGGGTAGGAACGAAGTTCGTTTTTGGAATTTCTTTATTCACAAACCCCTACACTTGTCACGGTGGGGGGGGGGGGGGTACGACTGCCGCCACCTACAGCCACAGAACGGGTCTCAACGTTCGTTACTTCCGAAATCAACTTCCGGCGAACGAGTGTCTAGTCCTGATTCAGGATACCTTACGGTAGGAGGGCGCTCTTACACACAGACTTGACACAAAGGCTAGGCCTGGTCACGAATATTTAAATTCAAATGACCGTTATTTGAAATTACACTAATTTGCAGCGTGGTTAATCCACTAACCCCGGAAGATTTTGAACTCAATAATTTATTCCAAAATTATCATGATATTATATACATATGACAATATGCATGTGAAAATGCGTCAATATTCTCAGCCTCCATGATATATATCTGGGTAATTAATTGCTTGTTAATCCTAGATGCAAATAAGTCAATTTCAGGTTGACCTAATAACAAACAAATTTTGTGAAATATGCCAGAATCAAACATCCATTCAGTGTTGTCCTCAAACTTCCTAGAATTTCTATCTGCTGTTGTATTCTCAACCCCAGGTAAGTATGATGCTGACAACCATTTTCCCTCTGAAAACATTTCCAAATCTCTTTTGCCAGAGTATTGCATTTGTGGGATTATTTATGGAAATCATTGCCGTTTTATTGTCAACTTTTACATGCACATGAACACCTCTGAGATCTTTGCAAAAAGACATTAAGACACACGGTAGTGTGTCACCAAGTTTTAAAAATAACCAAAAAACACAAGAAAAAACAGCAAAATGATACAAGCGACACACACCGCGAGTATATTAACAGAAACAAACTTCCCTTTGTTTGACGCGTGTTTGACGAGAAAAACCACTAGGTGGGAGTATCGTTAAAAATCGCTTAACTACTCGTAATACAAAAGCACATCATGTATTTCAACACTCAAAAGTATATGTCACACATTTCATGAGCAAAATATGAATTAAGAAAACAGAAACGACGAGTTAGAAATGTTTTCAAACGGTCATTTGTAACGATAATTAGTGGCTAATAGGAAACTTAAAAAACGGTCTCACAGACCAAGAACCTTTATTACGAAATGAATATTGGCGAAATTTCGTACATTATGTCTATTTACCCTCATGATGTGCCTTTTACTGCTAACATTGAAAATAATAATTGACTTCATGCTAAGAAAATTATGTTTAACGGAATTCTATTGTTCAACATCATTACTGATCCATCACTTACTAGCATATACAACACATCGCATCTTGTTTTATAAGCTTCCTGGGTGGCGCAGCGGTGTAAGTGATAGACATTATTGATTTTACTTTTGGATGTCTGTTGTTGTCAGTTCGAGTCCGGTGGTGGCCCACCACTTTCGGCATATTAAAATTATGCTAGTATTCAGTTCTGGTGGTCATTCTCTTTAATTTTGGTTATGTAGGCTAACGGTCACCCTGATGCGGAATGGAAGTATAATCAATCTAAAATTGTACAAGGAGGCTTCTCTGGGTTCTTTTACGCGCTTTTCCAAGAGTTTTTTTTACCAGTTTAAAGGTTTCTGAGTGATGCTGAGTGGCATCTTTATTAATTATAAGCTTATTGTAGAAATTAACAGGCGGTCTCCTTAATTGTAATGACAATAAAATTGATACGTGGTCTCTTGGTTAAATACGTCTTGCTGAATGCAAAGCAGTAACTTTCTTTTCTTTTAAAAACGTAAAATACCAGTGTATATTATCAACAAAAGGAACTAAAATACATTTCTACAATTGTATGCATTTTTAATTCATTTGTGTGAAAAAAGGCCTAAAATTGCAGAAGTCTTACAATCTAATATCTCACTAACTGAAGGAGATACAAATGTCAAAAAGCACTAAACGTTTTACTTTTCAAGTATAATAAATTTATATAAAATCTCAATTTTGATAGCCCATGGACTTCAAGCTCTTCATATTTTATTATCAATGTTAAGAGCAGTACAGAGAAAAAAAACAGTTGACTTCGAATACTTTAATTATAAACAGTGTTCAATACTGAAATGTTAACTACTTATAGCTTAATAAATGTATACACCAGTGTGATCAATAAATATATTCACCAGTGTTCAATACTTCTTGTTGCAACACTTTGCTTTACTTATTAGTTAAATAACACATCACGTTCCTGTCGACAGCGATACAACGTACAAAGTATGTAATAATCACACACACTCAACTAAAGTGTATAAACTTTTCGCAGAAACAGGATTTTCTAGCAAATTGACCAACTGCTACTTGCACAGCTATTTAATATTCACAAAAATAAAGGAAATCTACCAAAACAACGTTGGCAACGTAAAAAGCCACCAAGTTTTAAAAAGAGTACGAGCCATGTAAAGTTAATAAACTCAGCAAAAAAAGTTCCTGGACAGTTAGAAAAGTTTAAATATTTCAAATTTATTTCTCATAGAAGGCAAATAATTGCATATCAAAATAAGGAGACATTCGTCTCCTGTCAGTTTTGGATGGAATTGCAATGTTAGCATTCTTGCATGACTGATTACATCTACTCAACAAAGGCAAGGTTCTTAAATGAAAATTTTTTTTTTTTTTTTTTTTTGTTTTTTTTACCAGTTTAAAGGTTTCTGAGTGATGCTGAGTGGCATCTTTATTAATTATAAGCTTATTGTAGAAATTAACAGGCGGTCTCCTTAATTGTAATGACAATAAAATTGATACGTGGTCTCTTGGTTAAATACGTCTTGCTGAATGCAAAGCAGTAACTTTCTTTTCTTTTAAAAACGTAAAATACCAGTGTACATTATCAACAAAAATAACTAAAATACATTTCTACAATTGTATGCATTTTTAATTCATTTTTTGTGTGAAAAAAGGCCTAAAATTGCAGAAGCCTTACAATCTAATATCTCACTAACTGAAGGAGATACAAATTTCAAAAAGCACTAAACGTTTTACTTTTCAAGTATAATAAATTTATATAAAATCTCAATTTTGATAGCCCATGGACTTCAAGCTCTTCATATTTTATTATCAATGTTAAGAGCAGTACCGAGAAAAAAAACAGTTGACTTCGAATACTTTAATTATAAACAGTGTTCAATACTGAAATTTTAACTACTTATAGCTTAATATATATACACCAGTGTGATCAATAAATTATTCACCAGTGTTCAATACTTCTTGTTGCAACACTTTGCTTTACTTATTAGTTAAATAACACATCACGTTCCTGTCGACAGCGATACAACATACAAAGTATGTAATAATCACACACACTCAACTAAAGTGTATAAACTTTTCGCAGAAACAGGATTTTCTAGCAAATTGACCAACTGCTACTTGCACAGCTATTTAATATTCACAAAAATAAAGGAAATCTACCAAAACAACGTTGGCAACGTAAAAAGCCACCAAGTTTTAAAAAGAGTACGAGCCATGTAAAGTTAATATAATGTAAAGATAGCACCAAGTATACTCAAGTGCGTCTGCCCCATTGGCAAACTTGGTCCCATTTCTTCTACAATACAAAAGAAAATGCCCCTTTCCCACTATCAACCTCCATACAGACTAAATATATACATTTATAGATTTCATGCTAGAGGCGCTGATGTAATAATACCGAGTTCAAAACAGTTCCTCTTCTTGTGAGGCAACCAGAGCAGCGGGAACCTTCATTTCGTCTTTAGTACTCTTATTCCTACCAGGGTATCTCAGGGAAAGACTTGTACAAAAAAAGTACCCTGAAACATATGTTGACTTGAACTCTATCACAGAACTCTTAACCAACATACCTTCAAAAACAGCCGACTGCAGATCCGTCGGAACACATTTTCTATGGGAAAAGAATTGCGCCGCGTGGATGATGTTACAACGAGATTGGGCTTTATTCCGTATCTGCACTCGACCGGTCTCTGAATCATTGAAATAAGACCAATCTCCAACAATAAGAAATCAAGCAAGAAAACAAGCGAAACTAAGCAATATCAACTTGAAAAGTATTCAAGTCAGAACAAGACGGCCTTTACACAAGAAATAGGAATATTAATTCCAAACTCGACTGTCAATATAACCTTAAACAAGAACAAGTGCAGTTGGAATTATTTAAATCAACAATTTGGTCTAATGATGATGATTCCTTTTATACAAATATTGACTGCTATGAGGGGCATGGTTGAAACTATAGGCCCACGGTGATCTCGAAACCATACTATGCCCCGAGGCGTAAGCCGAGGCGCATAGTATAGTTTCGAGATCACTGAGGGCCTATAGTTTCAACCATGCTCCGAATAAAAAGCAGTTAATATTTGTTTTATATACCGAATATATAGATTTTTGTCATCTGATTGGTTAAAAGAACATTCTAAGCCAAGATGGTAAGACAGGCCTATATATCAATCATGTGTAGGCCATGGCGTGCATGCATGGTTTAACAATTTTGTGTAACTTAGGGTCCAAAACCTGTGAAGAATTAGCAATCAACCTTTCTTGTATTGAGGAAGTGATGTTGGAGTCCAAAACCGATCACCGTAATCGACTTCTTGCCATTTTTGTTATTATCGGCAAGATGCGTACAATTTTCCTTGACTTGAGCTCCGTCCCTCCGAATTCGGCAACTCTTACACGGCCTGCAGATGGCCGTCATCGACATCAAATTATAATCCTCGAATATCTTCATAGTGTATTTTACCTGCCGTTTGGTGTTAGCCCTATGAGCTGCATCTCAGATTCCTTTCAGATCTTCATCTAAGAGCTCAAAGCATGAATGCTGATGCTGAGATTCAGCCATTTCCGTGCCCCTGTTTGTATCAGACTTACACGGTGACACTACAGCAGTCAGCACAGTACGGATATGGAGTAAACAAAATGCGATGGTTTGCTTATATTCATCTCTTACACCAGCTTCAATATGTACACTCATAATACGGATGAATAGTTCGTACGACAGTCTTCTACGCTGGGAAGAGGTGTCCCGGGCATAGTTTATGAACTATGCCCGCTCTTCCCAGGGCATAGTTCATTTTTGGTTCAATTCTTGAAGCTAGTTGAATTTATGCCTGCACTTTTAACCAATCGGATGACAGGGATCTACAGTGTGAGTCAAAATGATTGTTCCCCAAATATCTTATTTTTTTCTTCTCAAACTGTGCAAGGTAGCTTTGAAATTGTATATAGTTAAAAAGTATATTTATATAGCTTTCAAAAGAATTTTGAATTATTCAATTTGGTTCAGGCAGTCAATATCTGCACTCAGGTCCTCAGATTTGCATTTGTATAAGATTGATTTGGTTATTGAAGCGCAAATTTCAAGTTGGATACCTGTATGCTTTACACACTCTGGTGGATAAATTGTAATAAATGAGTATAACACAGGCCAGGGTCTATGCAGGGGAGGAAGCAAAGCAATGGCTCCCCAGTATTCTGTAGCTCATTGCACTTTCATGGCCTAGAAATATCTGGAGGCACGGTCGATGCCCTCATGAAGTTCAACGGCTGTTTTAGGCCAATAGTATTAGTTTTGACCTGGACATTTTTGGTAACAAGCTGATTTTTTTTTTCAGGATAGGTCCAGGAATATGTGTAGAATCACTGATAAAAAGTCCCCGAAAATCCTCTGGTGGCATTCTTCAAAATCCAAGATGGCGTCCAAAATGGCCGCCATTTGTGTATTTTGTTCATAATTTCCAAACCATTCCAGCTAGAAACAAAAGTAAGGTATCCAAACATATGTTTTGAGGTATAAGGATTACCTATAAAGATGATTTAACCTTTGCAAGTATCCAAAATCCAAAATGGCGCTCCAAATTTGCTGCCTTTCGAATCCGTATATGGATGAAATATGAAAATGGTCACTTTTAGATAAATAAATTAGGCCACAAGGAATCATAGGATATGGTTGGTACTTCTAACTACCCAGACTAAACTTAACTAGCTAAAGAGGCAAAAGTTGTTTCGTACAAATTACTCCAGCTATGCAATTTTACATAATTAATTCTAAATAAGTTCATCATCTGACTCAATAACAGCTGTGAACTGTATTCAACCATCCCCTTATGTCTGAAAATAATGTGAAAGATTCAAAGTGGTAAACTGAAAATGAAATAAGAGAGTGGAGATGAAGTTAGCACTAATGTAAGATATCAATTGTGAAAAGAGAAGAGTCATGAAAAGCTCAAAAGAAACAAGGTTGATCAGGCCTGGGACTCCTTCCGGGGACCTCACAGTCATCTATGATATGGCCAGTGGCCTGTGGTTCTCCACAATCGCAGCCCGGATCGGTGAAAGCCCCACACTGATCGTGCGATGGAAGCGCTTTGTATGGACCCATGCCCTCCCACCGAGGTCACACCCCCGAGCTTACAAGATTGGCTGTCCACAAACTGCTTTAGGGTCCAAGGTAGAGGACGACCACCGCTGAGATCATCTGTTATCGATCCAGGAACACCGGGACTGCAGCATCATTGACTGGGCAGCGAAGCAATTCCGCGGAACTCTCTGATCCCCGAAGGGTGTTGGTGGTGGGACTAGCTATGCCACACCAGGTTCATCACACTCCTTGGCGAGCTTGATCATCTGGAAGTTCCTCCCAAGGTTTGCAGGAGCTATGCCAAAGAGAAATGGAAGGTATTCTATAGGCGTCACCAAAAGGTAACCACTAACAAGTCTCACTACATCATTCAGAACGACATCAATCCCGTGCGAGTGCACACCGCGACTCCAAACAGGCGCGACAGACTCTGCAGCCGATAATGCAAAAGCAACAGCTGGTGTATGCAAAGTGCCGAAAGACGCACCCCACCCAGCCCCTGCGAGGACCGCCTGAGGAGACCGACATGAGGCCGTGTTTTGGCAGCGACTGCCCTGGTGTGTTGATTGAAAGTAAGGCTGCGGTGGCTGCGGTCCATCGTGACGCCAAGGCACCCCGGTGCCGGGCCATGTGACAGCCCATCTCCATCTGATGTTAAGTTCTCTTTTTGCGCACCTACTTGCAAGGTAAAAAGCAGAGCTGACGGCCCTTGGCCTGCCGAGTTTCAAGCGCCATCGGTGGAAAAATTGACCCACAGTGGCTAGGTCCCTCTGCAACACTGCCTCCAAGGCCAAAAAAAAAAAAACCAGCAGCCATTCCAAGTGCTGCGAACAAGCTCCATTTGGCACATCTGAGAAGCAAATGTTGAAAAGACTGGGCGCCAGGACAGAACCCTGAGACACACCGCCCCGAAGCCGGCGCCCTCCACTGCACCGCCCCCATGATGTCTCCAAGACGAAAGATCTGTCCCGGATGAGCAGCATCATGAATCCGACAAGCCCGACATCAGGGAAGACCCTGAGCATCCCAGATGCTAGACTTATCATACGCAACAGTTAGATCTATGAACAGGGCCGTACGCAGGATGAGGATTTGTTTGGGGGGTGAGGAACATTTTTTGGTAAAAGTGGACCTAACCCCCAAAATGCTCCTTTTTGAATATCTGTGGAAAAAGTGGACATTCTTGTCAAAATGTCTCTAAATTTTGGACCTTTTTATTACAAAATTAAGCAAAAAGTGCATCTTTTGTCCCGTTTGTGGAATTTGCGAATTGCGTTCCCCCTGCGTACGGGCCTGTCTATTAAGACTGCTCCAAACCCGTCTCTTACGGAAGACTGTCTCGATGTGTGTGGTTAACTACGCAACGTGATTGTTGGACCGTATGCAGTGCCAAAATTGGTGCGGGATCCCAAGCACGGCCGTTGGAGCATGATCGACCGGTTTTCTATTCTAGGAAAAAGAAACAGCCAATCCGCTAGAGGCAACTGTGACAGAGCGTTTTTGATAGGGTATAAGTCCCCTTAAAAGGGGAATCTCACCCTATTAACAATTGTGTTTGTTTTTCATTAATTTTTGACAGGAACATAATTAAATTAAATTGCCCTAAAATCTGAAACCAAAAATACATTATTTTCGGATGCTGCGTACACTGTTGCGATGGTGACGGCGGCAAACTTAGAAAATTCCTTAATCATTTGTTTTGGGAGAACCAAATAACATCTTTTTGATCCAACCACCTCTAATGTGAAGTAATCATATAATATTGAATGGCTTTGAGTATGATACAAGAATATATTGCACGAGCTAGAAAAATATTGTACTAGTCGAAGACGAGTACAATATTTTTCTAACGAGTGCAATAATCTTGTATCATACAAAAAAGCCATTCAATAAATATTATTATTATTATTTAAATATCAGGCTGACTCAAACCCAACCTTTCGTTGACAATGTTGTAGTCCAACTGGCGAACAATAAAGTGTTTCAATAATGGCGTTTTCGCTAAAATGCCCGGATGCGATATATTAAAAAGAATATTGTATTGCATCCGGAGACTTTTACCAAAACTGTACAATACAAAGATTTCTATGCACCACTCGGAAGCCTGTATAAATAATAATAACTATTATCTATGTCAGTATAGAGCCATTTTTATTCTTTATATTTTTGACCCCATATGATGATTTGGTATTTTGAATGGGTATAGGTCCCCTTAATTAACGCAAGCTGGTGAAAGGCAAGGCAAATGATGTCCTAAGGTGTGAAAGAAAGTGAAAACTCTGAATTAAATGTGGATTCTTTCTATTCTTATACTTATTTACTTGTATATCTGGAATATCATTATGTTCAATTTTAATGGTATTATTGGATTCCAATAACTTTTAAAAGTACTATATTTAGTCTGATTTTTTTCCTGAATACTTGCGGCTTCAACATTTCTGCAAATATAAAAATGGCGGCCATTTTGGACGCCATTTTGAATTTTGAATACTTGTCATTTTTTAAACTCCTTGGTTGTATTTTAAATAGATTCCTCATATTCAAAAACATATGTTTGGATAGGTTTGTTTTGTTTTTAACATGTATAGTTCCAAAAATATATAAAAATATATTAAAAACGGCCATTTTGGACGCCATCTTGGATTTTGGAAAATGCCACTAGGGAATTTGCGGGGACTTTTTGTCAGGGATAATACACATGTTCCAGCACCTATACTGAAAAATCAGCTTGTTACCAAAAATGCCCACCTATTTGGCTATATGAGCTAATACTACTGGCCTATTTCTGATAAGATTCCCTCGAACTGGCAGAACCCCGTCTAAGAGATTGATCTACCATCAAGTGACTAAGTTTAACAATCATGGGACTGTTCAAAACACATCCAGAAGCCTGTGGAAGACCAAGCACCGCAAGATCCTTGGCCAACATAAACAGGGTTAGGAACGTTATCCAGATAAATCCAAGGATCAGAAGTATCCGCAACCCTCTGCACCTGAATCAGTCTGCGTTCAATCGCATTACCCGGGTTAGATGTACCCATACAGATTACAGTACCGCCGTCGATTTTACCTTGGTGATGCTGCCCGCAGAACAGCCTTCTGTCAGTTGCTGTTAAATCAACCACAAAGGATCTTAAGATAGATAATAGCAGTTGATGAGGCCACATGCCAGATGAATGGCACAGTATCTACGCGCAATGTGATATCATATGCTGAAAGAGGCCATCCTCCACGAGAGTTCATCTATGATATTCCCAATGATAGGAAGAAGGTTGTCGTGTAGGTTGGGGTCATCAGCAACATCGTCAAAGGTGAAAAGGTCAGACTTTTGGAACAATTTTCTTCCATGATAAATATTATAATTTTGTGCTTCAATATCTTTATCGTGAATGCAACAAACAAGAATGTTCTTTGCATGTCTTGATTTCTGGATCCTGGTTTGTGAATTACACTGTGAACATGTTTACTGTACTAAACTTGTACACGCAGCATTTTGGGAGCCTCTAAAAAGGAGACCATAACTTGAAAATGAATGCATGAATCTCGGGATTTTTGACATGGTGATTGAGAAGTAAATATTTGTTAATATAAAGTGTACAATAATATTCTAAAAGGGTTACAAGTATTTTTAATATTTTTTGTTTCAACAGGGAACAATCATTTTGACTCACACTGTATATATGAGGTATATAAAATGATATAACTTGGACGTTCTCAAAAAAGGAATTAGGAAAAGAAGAAATGGGACCAAGTTTGCCAATGGGGCAGACGCAGTTGAGTATATTTGGTGCTATCTTTACATTTATGAACTTTACATGGCTCGTACTCTCTTTAAAACTTGGTGGCTTTTTACGTTGCCAACGTTTTTTGGTAGATTAAGTTGTACAGAACTGCCAATAACTCAAGATAATTTATTTCATTTTTACAAGCCATAACCAGTTCTTGTGCATTCCTCCTACCACCTATTTCTATCTGACCAATTGTTCCACCCCAGCCATGTCCATTTGCATCACTTTCTAGCTGGACATCAGGTTTAGGTGTGTGTATTGGGCACTTAGTAGTATTTAACACAATGTTAGAAATCCACCAATTTAGGTCATTTCTAGCTTCTTTCCCTAACCAAGTTTTTCCCTCAAAATTCCCATGGTTAGTACGGAGTGCGTCAATTTTAGTCATTTCAAGACCACTATAGTACAGTCGCCCGTACCTAACAGCTGGAAATGCTGCAACTAATTTCCCAATAACTACAGCTAATTGTCTTATTGTAGGCTTGGTTTTTCTCAAGAGTTCTGTACACTGAATATCCATTCGTTTTTCTTGAGATAAAGAGATTGTCATATCATGGGAGTTGATCACAAACCCTACGAAATTAATTTCTTGAGTGAGTTTAATATAGATTTCTCTGGGTGTATAACAAAACCTATATAAGTCTGACAATAATTTTGCTGTATACTTTACAGCCATATTTGCCTCTTGCACAGACGGAGAAACCGAGAGCGAGTCATCAATGTATCCCACAATGTAATAGTCTAAACTCCTAAGTTTGGCAAATGGTGGTTTTAGTATTTTTGTAAACAATCTAGGTGCCGATGAAAACCCATTAGGCAACACTCTGTATTGATACAATTTCCCTTTCACATGAATTTCAAATATTTTCTGTGACTTGGGGCAATGGCCACTGAATAATATGCATCCTGGAGGTCAATTGAGGTCATATAACAGTCTCTAGTTATGAGCTTAATAGCTGTATTAAGGGAATCCATTTTAAAATGGTAATGAACTAAATATTGAGTTTAGATAAATCCAAAATCATTCGCAATTTACCAGATTTCTTTTGTCTTGAGAATATATTGGACCAAAAATCCACATCCTCGGGTATTGGGTTTCAATTATTTGTTTTTCTAACATTACTTTTATTTCGGCATCAATGGCCGAAACTGATAATTAATTGGTGGTGGGGGGGGGGGGTTCTTTCAAACTCTAACTCATAACCTGAAAAGGTATTAATTATGGTACCATCAGAGGTAATCTCCCTCCATTGCCTGACACATGACCCCGATATATGACAATGTTCCTACTTACCTACCTCGGTAGGCTGAGCGTCTACTGTGTTGGTCTTGTGGCTGTTGCTGGGGCAGCCTCTTCATAGCTGGTGGCCCCTGGTATTTCTGTGTTGGCCCCCTCCTCGCCGGAGGAATTCTTTGATCCAAAAAAGGACCCTGTTGTGGCTGAAACCGCTTGGGTGTATAGAATACTTGCGATTATCGTACCCTGGTTGTTGAACAACTCAATTTTGCCGAGCATATGGCTGAAACCTAGGCTTTTGAAATTTGCCTTGGTTTGTCCACTTTGATTTTTGTTTGTTTGATTTGCATCAAACTGCTCAGTTTTGCGTTCTTCAGTTAAGTCCTTTACTACCTTCTGCAAATCATCACCAAACAAAAAAATCCACGCCAACCGGTTTCTTGCACAAATGCCAATAGGCTGGATTGAGTTCTGGTTTGATCAAGAGTTTTCTTGCAATGCTCATATCATAACTAGCCACGGATAACAGCATCATAGCATCCTCTTGCTCTGGGGTTACACCAGTGATACTATTAATGAGGGCGCCTGTACCCTTGCAAATCAAATTCTGAATGCGATTAGGAGGGGGGGGTGGGGCTGCGTGAATTATGTCTAGACTTAGTCACATGGCACAATACACGTGACATTTGAAGTACGATGGTATTTGCACTGTATGTCGGGAACGCATAACAATGTAATGTATGGTTGCCAGTTCCTGAGTTTAAAGTCTCTTTTATAAATATATTGACCCGAATCCGTGGTTACATACCATTTTAAAACTTTACTTACAAAGAGTTAACTACTATTGAAAAGAAATGCCACCTGGATTTCCAGAGGACAAAAGAGTTGCCTGCTATGTTAACAAGTGGGAGGCCCGCGCTTCGCGCGGTCTCCCGCTAGCTGAGTAAACGGGAGCGATCACTGAAACAGGACCGGTCACTGAAACAGAATGAGCCAGGCTGATTAACGACAATTTTGGCATATTGGTCGCCTGTTCTAGCTAGACTCCCCTCTAGTATATGGGTCATGTTTAGCTATTGTGTAGTGTCTGCCAATGAGGACGTCTTTGATTGGTACTCACGGAGAATTTCTGACCAAATCACAATCATCACATTTTTAAAAAAATTGATTGACACGAGGGGCATGAGATGCACCATATTGCTAATATTACGGGGGCACTATGTAAAGCTGTTAAGACCCAAATTTTCAGCACCGCTGTCACCCAAAGACCCTATATATTTTAAAAATGTCACCCAAACTGACCACATTGGTTGGAGAGTTTTTAAAATTTTCACCCAAAGAAGACCCCTATTATTGGTGAATTTTTCTAAAAAGACCACATATTTTGGAAACTTTTGCATACAAATTTGTCACCCGAAAAACCCCTATTTTGGGGCATTTTGGCTGTCTCTCACCCAAATATTCCTATTTGTTTGAGTCCTCTGTTACCGAATGCCCCCGGGTTTGGAAGCGCCAGCTTTACACCCATTCCCGGCACCCATATCCATTTCATTATGTGATCCCGCCCCCGAGTATACGGTACGTCGCGTAATTATTCCATAGGAATGGTGTTACAACACAATACTGAACGATACACCATGTCACAGTGTACACGTTTGCAATCGGGTAACAACGATTCAACTTGGCAACAGGTTTAGGGTTACTTGAAATCAGCAGCGCCTATATGCACCACATGCTTACACATTGAAAGCGTGACTAAAATGATGCAAGCAAAATTTAAATGCCATTAAAACCTAGGGGTGTTCACCTCAAAACAAAACTGTCATCTCTATAGAGCATATTTCTACATCAAATGGTGAAATAATCTTTCGAGGACACCCTCTAGAATTTTTGTAAAAAACGGTTAAAGTTGCAGCAAATTTCGCATTTTCGCATTGTGATGATCAAACTCGTGAGGGATTATGGGTAGTTTGGCAAGGCGAAATTAATAAACGACAACATTTTTATTAGTCTCGGCTAGGAATCACGCAGGCGGCGGTAGACACTATGAGCTAGAGTTGTCTCAACTTCCATGGCACAGTTCAGTAACTTCCATTCATCAGTGTATTTAGAAAATACACCCGCTGGTTTTGGGCTATGATATATGATACCCAGATCACACAAGGTCAGTTCATGTCAATGCGTGTACAAGTACAACCCACTGAACTGTGTCCTTGTACAATGAGCATATTGTAAGTCATAGTGAGAATGCGCTGAAAACGCTGATCAACGGTTTTAGTTTCTTGCGACATGTTGAGCCATATAGTAGTGTTGACCTTAGGAGATTTCAACCATGGAATGTTTTCACTATTTACTTTCACTTGATACGAAATGAAATGGCGATAAATGGAAAAAAATGGATCGCTGAACTGGTGATCACGTGACCTGCATAGCAAGGTTATATCCGAAATCCATTAATGCGCGGTTCGGTAATCTACGTACTTTTCAATGTATTGAATATCGCGCTTCTTCGTATGCTGAAGAGTTTCCTAAATTTCTTTTTAAGAGTCCCACGCTTATTGTCTAAAAATTACACATATTTTTGGTGGATTTCGTACAGGTCAGAACAACAACGAACATCGTTCAGATGGTGTGAAAGACTTTTGTTATCCCTCCAGATCATCCAAGCATTCCAGATATTTGTATCATCGGCATGTTTGGGTTGTTTTAGAGGAAATGTTTGTCAACGTCTAAGACTATAACCTTCGTTTGAAAGCGCCCTATATAGGGCTACAGATGATAGCAAAAAAATCGCGCTCCGTTACGCGGAAAGTAAAGTAAATTTTGGCGTACATGTTGGCTTTTTTTGTCTTAATTTAAGCCAGTATCTGAGGCTTCTCACCATAATTTTTACAATATGTTACGCAAATAATTAAAAAGTTACAGGGCTCATTAACATGAATTTTACATAATAAAATTCACGTTTAATTAATGCCATAAATCAAAATAAAAAATTTTAAAAATGTATAATTTCTGGATTTGTTAGCTAACAAAATGGTTTCTCAAAATTGCCAATAATAATTTATATATCATTCATATTCATTCGTAAAATAGTGTATATTTCTTATTTATCTTATAAAATGGGTTTTTTTCAAACAAAATTGGCCCAATTTTCGTTTTCTGCTAATGTACAATAAAAACATTCCAACCAAGCGTAATTTTTGGGGTTGTAATAAGTAATTTGTTTTGCACTCAACAGCGAAACAATCAGATCCAGAACGAATTAATATTCAAGTTATGTCAATAATCTGAGTCTCGTTTGCTTAAAAAAATTAACCATTAAGTATTGCAACGGCAATGAGTAAAAGTTAGACTACTTGTGTCAATTTTTTTTACTTTACTTTTTTACAATTGTGTGTGTCGTGTGTTTTCCCAGAGGCCTATAGCGTCCAAGAGAAATTATAAAAATAGTGGGGTTAGAGGGTCGCGATAACTACTAACGTGAGAATGTCAACTTGATTGGAAAATCCCCAATGCCCAAATTGAGCAGATCGTGTCCTACCATCCCCTGACTTTATAATGCCGGTCAATGGAGGGCGCGAAACTAATCACCGTTAATTTCCATTACGGGAGCTCCCTGGGCAATGGACTACTTACTTGCAATTGGGGTCGGATGTAACGTTGGGATTCTTATGGCGAGTTCCTCGTCCAAAAAATGGCGGCGGCCTAATATAAGTATGAGGTAATTGTTTGAACCAAATTTGACAAATGGCTAACAAGGCTTTGCGGGGCTTGTATCTGGGCGGGTTTATCTCTGTGATCGATATTCTTGAGCCTTGTGTCCCGTGTTGGCTATGCACAAACACACCGTAAGTGCCAAGCATTTTGAATAGTGTGAAAAAGACATAGTGCAGTATATGGCATGTGCCAGAGCGGACATAAATACGAAGTGTTTGACGCTGTATGTTGAAACTTGACGATCCCCTGCCTGTGAAACTAGACGACCACCCTGACCGGTCGAACTTTCGACACGCCCCTACGTCGAAACTCGGACAACCCAACTGTTCTGAACTCGACGCCCTAAACTGTTTCGAATCGACGCACCTAACGTCGAGCTCCCGATATACATGTCGAGTCGGGCAGACGTTATACCTGTTGAAAATATGACGACGATTATACTCACGCTCTATCGGTCTCAAACTCAAGCTCTATAGGTCAAAACTTCACGTCGATGTACACAAATATGACGCCGATCATTTGCAATGTTGGGTTGCTTGGGGTTGGGTACTTGCGGTTACACGCTGTATATACCAAATAGTATTGGCGGCAAGATGTATTCCATGGTTGACTATAACGAATCACTATAAACTATACCCTGGAAAAAATATGGATTTGATCCATATTGTACCAGGGGAAAGTCTTGTCTCAAAACCGTGAATTTTCCCCTTCTGACAAGCGCAATGACCGAGACCTTGTTCTGCCAGGGCGCGTAAGGGGTTTCCCCGTCTTAACATGTGAAACGGCCTGGATTTCATAAATGAATTGGAAAAAAAAAAGTGTATTTTGCTTATTAAACCTATGTAGGAACATTTGGAAAGAATTTGTAATTGTTTCCACTGTATACAATTGCAAATTTTGTAGGAACACATGACACGTTCGGGAAGGAAGTGTTCTGCATGTGTTTTTGACAGGGTTCGTGAGAACACTTGCAGAACACTTGCAGAACGCGTTCCATTGTAACAGATTTTGACCCTCACCCCTGAGTGCCCTCGAAGGAAGTGTCAGAAGTCGTTATGGGTGGTTCTGTAATTGCCGAACACGAAAAACCTAAGAAACGTTCTGCAGGTGTTCGAAATCTGTTTATAGAATGCGTATACTGCGATAGTGCAACGAGTCAGATTTCACTCACATGACTGCAGGGATGCAAATTCGGCAGAGTTAGCGAGAATCAAATTTACTTAGAGATTCATGAGGGACGGCGACATCATTTTCTGGACACAAATCGTGTTTTTGCTAAATAAAACATAATGCTGTCCCATACTAATAAACTGTGTGAAAATAGTAAGCTGAATCGGAGTCTCTTATGGAAAATCCAGTTTGTTTTAAAATCCGGATCCGGAATGTATAACCCAGAGCCTATATGGGACTATATGGACAAAATAAATGTTACTGCATCAAAACGACAAACTACTTCCTCTCAAAATTTGGAATTGGCATTGCGGATGCCTGTCTTTCGTATAGACAACTATTTCTAATTATTACAGACAAAAATGATATTCGAACTATGTAAGTCAGCCTTTAATATCACGTACGTAGGCTACGTGATTTTTTTTTTATGTCCCTTGGGTATTCGTAGTCACCCCTCATATGAATACAAATTATGTTTTCTTCCTAAGATTAAGAACACAATTTTGTACTTATTTCCATATTCAAATTCCTGACGTCCCTACCCATGAATTTGGCAGCCCTAACGGAATAAACTGCATGGTGAACTTGTTGGTGGCAGAAATACTGATCATCAAATGAATTCCCTGCATAATCAACAACCGCAAATAATTATTGGAAAATATGGAGGGCTACTGTGAAATCTTGCCTACCTCATCAGCTAGAGCAACTGCTAATAGAACACTCAAAATTATTGAGTGTTCCAGCAATAACATCGCCAATCTCTCAAACTCGTTAACACTTAAGTGACCAAGGGGGGAGGGGGGAGAGGTTCCTAGGGACCCCCAAAATTTGTTTTCGCGCTGGTCACTTTACGCTTGGGATTTTTGCGGCGCCGAACTTTTTTGTACTTGTCTGACTTTTAAATGAAATGCGCTTCCCTTTCATACCATAAAATAATTAAAATCGCCAAGCCGTTAATGAGATAATTAGTGGGGCTCCCATGGAACCCCCCCCTTGGGCACTAACGGAAGTCATTTAAAAATATTTTTAAAAATAAGAACTTAATAAACCAGAGAACCAAACAAATTTTTTTTGCTGATATAAGTTCACACACCTCATGTAAGTACAATTATTAGTAACTTAAAAATATTAAAACCCTTATGTGCTGAAAACCACAATTTCATCATTACGTTGCCACCCGGTACTGTACAAACTCTCTGGGAAATGACGTGTATTTTGCAACAACCCGTAAAAAATACAGGATTCCCTAAAACTGCTGGTTTTGTTGTTAATATAATAATTTGGTCTTCTAGAATAGATATCAACATAAAATAAGTTTTCAAATGTTTGATGTAAGCGCAAGGCTCATTTGAATTTTCCGTCTTTTTTGCCCATTTTCGCGGTGTTTTTGAAAACATGTTTTGGCCCTATTTGCAGCCAAATCAACAATCCTCCATATTTTTATTGCTGATTTGGGGGTTGTCTTTGATCCGTCACAGTGGGTAGAAATTGCGTGCAAAAATTCCCCTCGGGAAAGTGGTTTGCTTTCTGTCTTCTTTATGTGGGTCCCATGGAACCCCCCCTTGGGCACCACGGTAGTGAACACCCCGTGGTCCCTTAAGTGTTTAAAATGGTTAAGATCGGCAAACTCGAAGTTTGAATTTGCGATGCGCTGGAGCACAACAGCAACTGATTCAAAGTATTGTGTAAATTCATCAGCCTTACAGCTGGACAGTGCTACTGACAGCAACACCAGTGCTAAACAATGTAAAGTGAAATTAGACATTGTTTTGGCAAATTTTAAACACGTCACACCGGGCTGATCACAAGAAACCGTGTTTTCACATGTGCCTTCGGAACAATTAGAACGCCCGCCTCCCACAATTGAAAAAAAAAGCTTGACGTCTGATAAAATAGATCGGCGTCAGATTTGTACATCGACGTGACGTAACGTTTGACCTATAGAGCGTGTAAGTTTGACCGATAGATCGTGAAGTATAGATCGTCGTGAGGTTTTGTACATCGACGTGACGTGAGTTTGACCACTAGAACGTGAAGTTTGACCGATAGAACGTGGAGTTCGACCAATAACCGGAAGTTTGACCGATAGAACTGAAGTTTGACGATATAACGTGAAGTTTGACCGATAGAACGTGAAGTTTGACCGATAGAACGTGAAGTTAGACCTATAGAGCGTGCAAACTCTATTTTAATGTCGCTCTGGCATTCCATACATTTTAGTATCCCCTGTAAAAACGGGGCCTCGACCTTTTTTTGCCACCCAACCCAAATCATTGTGACAATGAATCCATTCTAAGTTTGATCGTATTTAATGATTCCCACTTCAGAGGGCACCATCCAATCACTGAGCAATGACATCTATGGATAGCGAGTACCCACACACTGTGTGCATGAACAAATGGCGAGTAGGCCTGTTTTTACACCTTTGGAAGCCTTGTTAGAAATTGTCGTTTTTCGGATCTTTTGGCAGCCCGTTGTCAACTAAATTTCATCAGCGCATGTAGAGACTTATGTAAGATTATCTGGTTGTCAGCTTCTACGAAGAGTATAGGTATAACCGTTGTCCATGGCGCCCTCTTGAATCTGCCCAGCAATCATTGGTGAGATTTGCCATAGAGTTATCATTATACCCTACCAAACTACCACTCTTTATAAATTAACATTTTCGGATTTTTCTGAATGTTCTATCATACTAAAATTCACATTGTTTATTGATGATAATATATTCCACCTTAGAGCCTACCAGAAAATCTCTGAGGCACTTTTCTCGAAACGACGTTGAGTTTTGAATCATGTCCTATGTGTTAAGCACAGAGTACGCATGAAAGGTCATAGGCCTATTGAATGCACTGTGTGCACAGTGAATACGGAAATGGACAGTAACTGCAAGATGAAATCCCAACATATTTTATTTAAGAGGCAAATTAATTTGATCGGTATTCCATCTTAATAAGTACATTTCATTGTTATTTGTGCGAAATTAAACTGTATTATGACTTGTATTAAGCTAGCAATCATGAATTAATCACAGCAAGTGTGAACGGCATGCATAAGTCATGAGATCATGTCCTAGTGTACGCAATTGCTTTGTTTTTTAATGAATCATGTTTGGGGCTGAATCCCTTCTCGCTGATTGGTGTAGGGGGGATGAGCTTACTTGACAAAAACTGACATGTTACGGCATCCTGTATTTTTTTCCGTGATCAATTTGAACATTATAAGCAGATTTACGTAAGTTTTTTCTACCTCACCCCCCGTCAAAAAAAAACAATGCAATGTGCTTCCCTTACGCTTGGTACCTCTGCCTGTTCCTGATTCACGCCGCTTGATCTCACAACAGATTTACACTGTGCTAGCCCACATTCTTGCGGCATGGTAGCCCATACTACTACTACTCTATCTTCTCGAAAAAAACAGCGGAAAACAGTCCAAAAACGTCACAGATTCAGTCACACGCCACAGATTTTCAGCATGTTTTAGTGCACGTTCCATGCTAACATCCCCAAAATTCCATCATGTTCTTTTTTGCATGCAAATTAGCTACATTTGAAGCGGATAGATCGATTTTCAAGAATGAGGACTCATTTTTCCGATAGGTAAAGTTAGTGAAACTTGCACGTACTTTAAATAAAAATCACAAGAAAGTAATGAATTTCGTGTAAAATATTACCAACTGAATGTTTTTAATCGAAGTGAACTTGCATTCATCAAATCTGAATTATTTGTCAATTAAAAAAACCAATCTTTTTCGTCCGATGCCTATCATCCCTTCTAACAATTTTGACGACGTCCTATCATTTGTATATCTGATGATTGACATTTCTAACTATTCGAATCCACAGAATGCATATTACCTGACGCAGCTGAAAGTACATAGTCGATTGTTTTTTCCGAGGGGAGTTGTGGTCACTGAACTTTTGCGGTCACAAACCTTAGCGGGATCATAAGGGGAGCCATCTATTAATGATTAATATTTCGGGTATGCCGGTCTACAAGCCGGTATGTGTAAACAGTGCCCTCTCTACAGGAGGTCCCTGGGCGTCTCTTTTTTGTGGTATAATGCCATTTTCATAAGGGATCTAGGCCTAATTAATCTTAGTTACGGCCGTGAATTGCGTCACGATATAGAAATAAGAAGAAAATGACAAACATAATAATAGATAATGTTGATAATACTGGGTTAAATAATATGGGACAGCACACAAAAATAAATTTAAAACAAATGCAAAAATCGACTACGGCATAGTCCGAGAAACAGTAGACAGTCCCACTAGTATAGGGTCGCTTGCGTATTGCCATTCATACTGTCAATGGAAAGTCAACACCGCATGTTTCTACATTTTGGATTTCCCGTTTGAAATTTTTGTATTTTTCTGTATAATATTAAAAATATATCTGTAAGGCCTTGTTTGTTAATTTTTTAACGTTTTTCACAGTACCTAGAACTCACTTTTTACTAGCCTATTTTAATGCTGCATACCGAGAAAATAGTCATCAGCGAAAAGGCATTTTCAACTTAAAGGTGGGTACCTGATCGCCAACCTCGTGCTTCACCATTGGCGTATATACTTGACTTCTTTTTTTACATGGGGGTGGATGATAAACCTTTATGGATTAAACAGGGTTTGTTGGACAAGATTCGTTACTAGCACAATGTGCTAAACATTATTTACCATTTAGAACCTAAAATCGTTAACTGTAACTGTAATTAGAACAAATTGCAAAATCTTAAAAAATGCAAAATTTTATTTTTTAAAAACTATTTAGGTAAAATATGGGTTATTTGGTCACTAACGGGGGCTTCAACATGGGTGGGGGGGGTGAGCGTATGGACCATCCCCTCTCATCAAAATATTGGGGTGGGTGGTATATACCTCCCCAGAATTTGCGTCTAGGTCCTTTCACTTTTTGCTTGCCATGAAAATTAAGATTTTTGTTTTCAGAGAAAGTTCATGGAAGATATTTCCTTTTTTATGTTTACACCAAATGGAGCCGACAACTTGTTCCTTTGAACCACTAAATTTTGCTTCTACTATCAACAGCTGGGCCGAATTTAACTGAAAAAATTATGAATTAAATGTTAATCTTTTTAAAATTTAACTACTTATTTTTTCTGGTAGATAACGATGATAAATTTTTATAGAACCTGCCTGGAAACGGCCAGCACACTATAGTATTTGATAATAGAGCCAAATTCTGTAAATTTATTCCCAATTTCCATCCTATTAGAATCAAGTTTAAAGTTTTGAGCTCTATTTTTAATTTTAAAGAATTACCAACATTAATTATAACGCTATTATGAAGTTAACAATTATGCGATACTAGACTGTACTAGAATTTACAGGAAAACTACGGTAAATTGTACAGAATAATCATTATAACAAGTCTGCCAACAACATCTCATACCGCTTTTACAGGTTTCTATTCAAATCCACTTGTATAATTTTAAACCTGCATTTTTATTTAATATATTTTACACCAAACTGTACTTTTTGTAGCAATGCACCATAAAAAAATCTTTTGGACCTACGAAGTTAGTGTTCCCAGTGTTTTGTATTCTCTACACATTCACTATCTCTGTAATAACTCACCAAATTGTTTTCAGTGTTTTATTGATTATCTTACAGTACCTAGTGTAATTTTGTTGGCAGAATTGCTGCCAATAAAGCACTGCAAATTTGATCCTGTTACCGCTGATCTCATTAATCTTCATTTTGTTTTTAAAAAAAAAAAAAAAAAAAAAAAAAAAAAAAAAAAAAATCTGTCATTTTTTTGGTGATAATCCCATATCTTAGTTATTAATTCAAATGTCCGAATTTCCTCTACAAAATTAAATAAATCACATAGCTATGTGACCAGTACTTTCTCGCGTTATTAATTTTTTTAACAGTAATCATTCCGAACAAAAAATCAAATTGTCTATTGTTTTAAAACTAGAACTGTAAAATTTGTTGTAAAAGCATCTGGTAAGCCTTTGGACTCTTCTGAACTTATTGCTATCAAAACAAATGTACTATTTTTCCGGTTCAGTGATCTCGGACATTCACTGCAGACTTTTATATTAGACCGGCATCCCAGAAGGTTTTGATCAAACGACCGAGATACCAATATCTGAATACGGGAAAATTTCGGAGAAAATACAACTTTTTCAAATCTTAAATGTCCGCTGCCAGAAACCCGCTGCTGCGTGTAACCCCCAGAAAGGGGTAAAGTTACTAGGGGGTCAAATTTTAGACTGCTCTAAATCTAATGAACTATAGCTCAAATTATTCCTTAGGTAACCAGTAGGAAAAAAAGTCTATTGGGTCACATGCATGTTGTGCCTCCTTTCCAAGATAATAGGGAAAATAGGCTAGGTTCATTTGTTTAATTAGAAAGGTCCCCCAACGTTTGCAATACCAGTGTTCTGAAACAAAAATATCAAAACAATTATTTAATGCACTGTTAAAAATGTTCATTAAAATAACAGCGATTTTGGACTGGCAGCTGGGACTCACAACAGTTACGTTTCGAGTCCCTTTTGTATACGTTATTTTCACGTTTTGATTCCCGGCTAACAGGCAAAACGCCGTTATTTTAAGATCATGTTTTTAACAGGTGGACTTAGTCAAAAGTATGCCTTTTGAAAATTTGTATAGGGTTGGTTCCCTATAATTGGTTAAGGGTATGATGTTCCGCCATCCCCATAGAACCAACATGGAAATTTTTGTAACCCTCCATTTATAACAAAAGAAGATGAGGTTAAAGGTGCAAAAGCATTTCATAATTGGAATCAAGTATCATTCAAACATTTTTTTAAAAAATATTTTTACAAAGAATTTATGTATTGCAAAGGGTGACCTTTCTTGAATAAACAAATGACCTAGCTCTATTTCTCAAATATCTTGGAAGGAAATCAAAACCTTCTGGGCTGCTGCCTAATATAGGAGAGCTGTATATATGTCCCAATGGTTGGCTTACACCGCCCGGACCGAGATTTTTTTGGTAGGAGTTTACCAACCATCACCAAGTGAATAGTTACACGAAAGCGTAAAACAACCTGCTTGAATAACTTATCCAAGCCTATTGATTTAAATAATGGATGACCATTTTGAATACAAACTGATACCAAATTGTTTACGGTAAAGAAAAAATATCCTCGACCAAAAAGATGAAGATGTCGTACCAGAAGAGGATGGGGGTGGATGATAGTAATCAGTCTTCAATCCAACTGACTGTTATATCGGTTACCTCTTTTCTATGTCCGTTTTCTTTGTTGAGTGGGTTGCTGTATTTCGATGCAACTGCTTGCCGAAATAATCTTGGTAAACATCGTTTGATTTCACCCGTGTTCGGTGTTTTGAGTAAGTATTCTTCAGAACAATTACTGTTTGAAATGTAATTAAACAAAAAACTGCAGGTATTAGATAAGGTATGTTGTTTACACAGAAACACTCCTGCCAACTATATGGTAATTCGTGATTGTAAGTCAACTATAAACTGCTAAACAAAGACAGACATTACTTCATATCCATTACAGGTCCCTTCTGCTGCAATTTGCTTTTGTTTTTCCAAACTTATATGTACCAAATCCAATAAAAAAAAAAAATATAGGAAAACGGTAAAATTTTCAAGTATTTTTTAACTTCAATAGAAGGACATAAATTGATAATGCTCGGGTTAAAAACTGCAATCCCTTTCTTCGTAAATAATGGCCAAAATTAACCACGATAGTGAAACACAACATATCATGAATACATTAATACCCTGTGTCAGCATCTTTCAAGATTTCAAACTACAACCCTCTTTTCAAAAAGGAATTTTTGAATATATGGATAATTAAATCATTCCTTAATTGTAGCCGTTTAATGTAAGCGAATATTCACAGATTACTTCACTGTCGGTATTCGCCAACTGGGTTTAATTGTTATTCCAATTCTATTTCCAGTTCCCGACTTAGTACCAAATTTTGGTTCCAGTAAGTTGCCTGTTTTTGGGTAAGTACAATCGTTTTTCTAGGAGTATTGTCATCAGTTTTTTCGCCCAAACGGTTCTACATCTGGTTATCACGGTTGCTGTCATACCAGGTTAGTGGGAGTTTCCGTAACAAGTTACCTGACCCATCTGACACACTTACGAATTCAGAAACCCTTCACGAATAAAGCACACTTTATTCCGTTAAGGTTTCCGAATTCATAAGTGTGTCAGAAAAGTGTGTCAGATGGGTAAGGTTACGGAAACTCCCCAGGTTAGTGGTCCATAGGACCAATATTGCCGTAACCAGCTATATTTTCCTGGACCTAGTTATGCTATCTGTTTCCACAACGCATTGCAAGCGGCTTAAAAGGCGGTATTTTAATAATGACATTTTTGACAATTGTTTCTATCAATGAATGCCCTAACTACTAATAAATTATATTTTATGATGAAATAACCATTTTAAAGGTGCTTGTTCCGATGTCTGTCTATAATTTTCTCTACTGAAGACGAGAGCCTGACACTGACCACCAAGTATAGATGCGAAAACCAAACTTTGCGGTTATGATTTTGGAAGCAATAATGCATAGTTCAATGCCCGGTTCAGTACTGTGCTATATTGATGGCTAACCATTAAAATGGCAGTTTTTTGCCTCTGTCTTCGGAAAGAAATGGATTTAAGGGCTGAAATTTCAGGAAGAAAATGAGAAAAATAGGGCCTTTCATCTGATATCAAAATTAATACTACTTCCGGCTAAATCGGGGGTGGGGATGCTAAAGACGATCGGAACAAGCATCTTTAACCTAAAGTTTACAAGCATCTTTAACCTAAAATTTCTATACTCAAAACTGAAGCCAGGGCTCTGCTTTAGAACTTTTGGACCTTAATATATATGCTTACCACCACCAGTGCTGAAAGAATATTAATTTCATATTAACTGATTGTGATGTAGAACAACTGTTTTCCCTCAGCATTGTCATTTTCTGTCCTTCTCTTTATCTTTTTTTTTTATTGCTAACAATATTTAAATCAGTTGGTTTCGGTATTTAGTCGTGGCGGCATTTTCAACATCAAAAAGGCCGCCAAGCGTCACTTTTTGCCCATATATCTCTTCTCTGTTCCTTGTAAAGCCTTTATTCCGGTGCCTATGCCGATGTTTTGGGTTCAAGGAACCATATTAAAAGGACATTCATAACAGTTTTGGACAATTAGATTGTGTCATTTGGTTGTGGCAGCCATCTTGAATTTCAGAATTCCCCATCTCGCTCATGCTCTAAATGGGAACGGAAATCTAAATGGGCTGGAGGCGATATTTTTCCGTAGTTAACTTGGTAACTGAAATTAATCCATAGCGTCTATTTCACTTTAACAAAATTCTCTAATTTAAACAGAGGGGTATTCGAACCTGCGACTAGCAGAGATTTGTTGGCGATGTTTGGAT
The DNA here is from genome assembly GCA_023653785.1 of Ophioderma brevispina. Taxonomy (NCBI): domain Eukaryota; kingdom Metazoa; phylum Echinodermata; class Ophiuroidea; order Amphilepidida; family Ophiodermatidae; genus Ophioderma; species Ophioderma brevispina. Next base: position 28,318 of record JAMKCH010011226.1, on the reverse strand, counting down.
TTTAATTCAATATAAACCTTCACGGAATAAAGGCAGACTCATGCGTATATACAATTACAATAGATACATGCAACAATAGAAACCATCAATATCATGTTATTAAGTGAACTGCGGCTATTAAAGATGAGCGCTCGTGCTCACAGTGGCCCCGCTAATGCATATGTTAATTTATTAATGCGTCCAAGCATGCAATTATATCCCCGAATGCACTCCACTCATGCCTTATCTGTCATAAACCAAATGTTATATGGCCTCCATTTTTCTGATTAAACTTTAAAAATATTATTTTCTCAATTTTATTTGAGAAAAGATTTCTCACAGGAAAAGTACTTTGTTTACTATAAAAGAGAGAAAGGGGAATATCCCTAGTTTGTTTTCGCAAGATGCACCTGTTGTTGACAACTAGAGAGGTGTTTGGGAATTCCCCAAGAGGTAAACTTAGAGACAACAAACTGAATACTTGGTAGTTTTGAGATCAAAACATTGTAAGATCGGGGAATTTCCCCACAAGGTTATATATGGAAAGTGATGTGATTCAGGTGATGTAATTTATGTGTATTCCAATTGGTCATCTAGTGCAAGGTTATGTTTAGGCATGATTCTGTAGGTAATATCTATTTTTAGACTGGGAATTTTGTGAAGTCAGTATATATTTGAGATTTAAGTTAAGTCTCGCCGTCAGCAGTTGCAATCAGCTATACAGTATGGTTCTAGCTCGTTATTATCTACAATAATGGTAGATTGATGCTCCACACAGTGCCAGGATTATTATATTTTCAATTCCATGTGAGCAGAGTGCTGTAATTATTCTACTCTCGTCTTTGAAGCCGAAAGTGCTGGGAATCAAAATAGGATTCCAAATTGTGGACAGATAGAAATCGTGGTGATTATCTTGGACTGATATACTGTGGAATATTAGTGACGGGTGGGGGTGAGGGACTTATGTAACCTTGTCGTCTTGAACTGCTGGACAAAAGTTATCTTCAGGACTGAGAAGATTCCAATGGAATATTACCTGAGGATTTATAAGCGTGACTTTGCATGCTGTCATTTTGGAGTCTTCGCTGTGAGGACATATCATCATTGAACTGCAACGCTTCTAGTGGAGATGAATGGACATTCTTGTTTACAATTAAGTATACGTGTAATCTTAAATATTGTGTGTAATTGTGTAATTTTGATTTATGTAACATTGTTTTGAACATACCAAATTCTTGAACCAATTACAAATCATTAAAATCTGTTATATTGTATAAAATTCAGATCACTTGTGCACAAGGCTCATTTATTTGTGTTTGAAAGGTATTTCTGACCTTTGACGTCTACGAGACGTCATAACACAAATGAGCATTATTTTATACACCATCAAAACATAAATACGATATCAATAACTCTTTTTCTGATATATTTTGGATGACTTTTAAAAATTTAAAACTAGAAATATTGTAGTTTTACGAAGTTTCCACAACACTGGGTTGACTAACATAAAGCAGCAAGCATAGAGAGTGAAGGTGTGAAAAGTTATACACTGTAGTATTGATTGAAACTTCGATGAGTTACCAACTCAATAATAAGTTAGCTTTTGTCATAATTGGCATGATTACAATGGAACGTAGCAATTACGCATTAGTCAATACTTACTTCACCAATCCGATTTGGATTAATAAGCGCGGTCGATTTACATGCTTATAATTATCCATTAAGTTCTGGATGTATCGCATCTATTTGTATAGGTCAAATATGGGTTATAAACACCGCAGATTTTAAAATAGACAATTGTCTGGTAAGGCCCGTAGAACCGGTACAGTATGTGTTCGCGGGCAGCCCAAACCCCACCTCCATGTGGTACCAGACGGATAGCCCAGGCTTACCAGTGTCGTTCCAGCACGGTTTAATGCTCTGAATTTATAGGCCCCCCAGCGTCGTCCCAGCATGGGTTTACAGCTTGGTTATACCAGCAGTTACTCGAGCATGGATGCGAGGCTGGAGACGGTCTAGTTCCCAGCGACTCGAGCTTTGGATACGAGACCGGAGACAGCCTGGGTGAACTAACGGGGACATATGGGTATTGGCCTGATACCTAGATTGACCAGCGTTATTTCTACCAGTACTACTGACGCGTGGAATTCCAGCGACTATGGAGCTTGGAGGAAAATTGAGGCTTGGAGAAATCTTGGAAAACAGGCTGGTGGCTCCGTAAAGATACCGTTTCTATTGTTTTGAGATGCAAGTTGCAACGTTCATGCAGTACCACCTGTCTACATTGTCTACATATATGAATAGAATTACATAATCGAATTTCACATCGTATTTGTGTCTGGCGCACATGGCCCTAGCAGCTGAAAGCGCCATTCAAACCAACACAACAACAACAACAATAGACAATTGTAGGACCTACTGCCGTTATAGTTGCTTGTTTTTTTAGAGAGAGGTTTTCAGTTTTCGTCGAAGTTAGACGTGTTTTTCTGTTCTCTCCGTCTTTAGTTGGCACTATATATTTTGGTTTGTATCGCATTGTGTATTGAGATGGTAAGTTGGCTGTAGTTTATTCAACCATACACTGCTTTTTTTTTATTTTTCCCCCAATTTATTTGTTTTTTTCAGAAAGTATTTGTTACATCATACATGTACTGAATCTGCCGGTGGTTTTTGGTGTAGTTTTTTTCGGAAGCGTAGTTGTTAGCCACATGGAACATGGCCGACGAGGTCATGGACCATGTGGCTTCAAATGTGTCGGATTCTTCATTTGTGTCTGGAGCTGAATCAGGTGCCGAGTCTTCTGTTATAGATGAATTGCATGATGATGATGCTATGCACGAGGGTGGCTTTAATATTGATATTGATGGTACTCCTTCATTTTCAGGCATGATAAGTAGGGCACAAGATTCACAAAGCACATGCAAATTTGCGACACCTTTAACAAACACTGGTGGGTTTACTTTGGTAACTACAAGAGCAGAGGGCAAAGAAAAGAGAAGGGCTCAGGTAGAAAGTGAGGAAGTTACGAATGAAGTGATACAGAATCATAGTTCCTCATGATGATTGGTTGATCGAGTGAGACCAAAGAGGTCGAGAGTAGTCATATACCTTGCTTGATGTTAACTAGCCAAGGTGAGCCCAATAAAAAGAGCTAAAGTTGTTGAATAATATTTGTTCCTGATTGGTACAGAGTTTAGTTAAAAATCTCAAAATGTTTGGTGTCAAATGTTTTTTAGGCAGCTCAGGCTTCCCAAACCTCAAGAGTTGACTTCATTGGGTGATGGTCTGTTAAAGAGCGTATCCAAAACAGTGAGGTCCAATGTAAGGGAGTATCTAGGGGATTACGGTTGACTGTTACTGATCAGGAATTGTTGGATGATTGTAAATCTCATGGTGGCTTTTGGCTGTGAGAAAGATTGAATCGGGAAGTTGATGGAAAGTGGGAAAAGTCTTGGCAGTGTGTCGTACCTTTTCAAGGAAATATTCCCGCCAGATATCATAATTGGTTTTGAAATGTCAATGTCAAAATGTATGGGATCAGGTTATCGATGTTCAATGCCAACGTTGTGGTTCACCATGGCTTCTACCTGTAAAGGTAGTGCAGTTGTGTTAGGTGCGGGGGTCCACATGGTTTTGATAAGTGTCCTGGTGTGACGGTTGCTAAATGTTGTAGATGTGGCGGAGAGCATTCGGCTGCATATGAAGGGTGCGAATTTATTAAGAGAGCAAAGCAAATCAATGTAGTGAAAGCTAAACATGGTATATCTTATGCTGATGCTGCTAAGACTGTGAAAGAGGCCCATTATGTAGCTCCATCTATTAACTCCAAGAATGTCAGAAATTCTGTTCCACAGAGAAGTAAGGACAGTAAACAAATTCAAGTTAAAGAGAGTCAACCGAATCCTGTTAAGGGATTGAAAAAGAAGTTGCCCTTAACATCAAATGTACCAGTAATCCAATATGCTGATGCTGAAACACAAACGCCTGGTATAGATGCCTCTTGTCAGACTGAAAAGCTGAGCACATGTTAATGCACTCACGCTCAAGAAAATGTGATTCCTGTGGGGCAGCAGTTGGTGTATTTGATTGGGGGTGTCCTTCAAGTATATGAGGGGACTAAAAATAAAAAAGAGCGTGAACAGGCAATTGAGTCACTGATACAAAAACATGTTAGAGCAGAGAAATTGCAAAAGGACAGGCAGCGTAAGGATAAATCAAGAAAGTCTGGTAAAGAATCGCAGAGAAGTCTGTCTTAAGTTAAGGTTAATGGGGTGTTGTCTAACAAGTTTTCTATGGAAAATGGGCTTCCGCAGGGAAGTGTTTTATGTCCACTTATTTTTAATATTGCGGTTTCTGATTTGCCTGGGAAGGTTAAAGATGTGTCTATTTCACAGTTTGCTGATGACATAGCCATTTGGAAGTCGCATAGAAATATAAAGTTTGCTTGTCAGAAAGTTCAGGCTGGTTTAAATGCTATTGTTCATTGGTGTAACCAATGGGGTTTTTCTCTTTCACCATCTAAAACTGTTGGCGTTCTGTTTACCCATAAAAGGCAAAAACCTACTATTAAGGTCTCTCTTGGAGAAAATGAAGTTAGTTTCAATGATAATACTAAATTTTTGGGTTTGTTTTTTGATCAGAAGTTAACTTGGAAAAAGCATTTGGATTATATTCAGGATAGGTGTAAAGGTAGAATTAATTTGCTAAGGTGTATATCTGGTAGTAGTTGGGGTGCTGATGGCCTATTGCTTCTAAGGTTGTATAAGGCGCTGATTAGGCCTGTTTTGGATTACGGCTGTGTAGCATACGACTCTGCTACTGATACATTGAAGAATTCTCTTAATTCTATTCAATATAATGCTTTGGAAATCTGCACTGGGCTCTTAAAGGGACTTCACTTCGCTCCCGTCAGCTGACTGGAGCCTCCTCTTCGCTAAGACGTAATTTTTTGGTTAAGAGCTATGGTGTGGCAGTTGCTGCTAATTCTTTCCATCCTAACCAACGTATGTGTTGGTGATAATGCAGAAGGCCTATTATGTTGGATGATCCCAGTGGAATTTTCATATACCTTTTTGAGGTTAGGGTTGGTGCTTTTGATGAAAAAGTTATGGGGACGGTTATTCTCCTTGCCCATTTTGGGACTTTCAGCAAATAAAAACTTCTCTTAGAATTCATCATTAATTGCAAACTGATGATCAAACTATTAGGAATGTTATTAGGAAATTAATGTTAGTGGGCATGCCCTTGCATATTTATACTGATTGGTTCTTTGACCCTGTGACTCATAGGGTTTGGTGAGTATTAGTGTTCCGTTTTTAATGTTTCAAAGGTTTCAGGCTGACGTCCTGGTATTTCCATCTTCTCTGCCGAGCTTATCGCTATACTTATGGCTCTAGAGTGGGTTGATGATGTTTACCTTGGAGTTGTCATTTTCAGTGACGGTATGAGTGCTATCACATCAATCTGCTAGCTTTGATCAGGATAACAAATCATTTGTGATATTCAGCGATTATATATGTCTCTTAATTCGTCAATGTATTCAGGTAGAGATTGTATGGATTCCAGGTCATTCAGGGGTTGCTGGTAATGATTTGGCTGATTGGTTGCAAAGAAGGCGGTTGATAAGAAGGCAGTTGATATCTCGTTTAGGTTAAATGTTTCTTGAGTATAAAGTATTTTTTAAATTGGGCAATTGAAAGATCGTGGCAAAAAGACTGGTCAAATTATAATCCGGCTAATTTATTTAAGAATTATAGCCCAGAGTTTCGTTTGATATGGCCGATTGGAAGGTGTTCCCGGGATTAGGGGAAGTTATGTTCCATAGGCTTAGATTGGGTAAATGTTTTTTTTCGTAATACTTATTTATTTTGGGTTGGGAAGCATCCATGATGGGAGATGTGAACAATGCTATTCCATGGATACTGTTAGTCACTTTTTATTTGAATTGTAAAAGTAGATGGTGGCAAAGGAGACGTCTAATTGGGATACCCGGAATTGGGTCTTATTGTTTATCTTTACCGAATTTAATTAGGTGAAAGAACCCTCCTATTTCCTGCTGTTATGAGATATGTTACCGCAATGTAATTGATATGAGGTTTTTTTTTTACATCAAGCAGTGGTTGAATAAACTACCTAAGTCCAATTGTACTACTCTCGCCATGCCTTTCTTTTATTTGGTTTTCTTTTATCAAATTATTTTTATTTTATTTACCTGGTTAGTTGAACAAAGGCTTAGTTTTTGGCGCACATAACTTTTTGTTGAAAGCGCCATTCATCTAAAACCAACCAAACCAAGCTGGTTTTTTAACACCATAGGAATAAGAGTCTATTTTAAGCTATAGACCCTGTAGTGAGTGGCATCTATTTGTCTTTAAGGTCGGAACGTGCAGGGGAAAGAAACTGGTGTCTCCCCATAGAGAGTGTCCTAGCTATCCCATAAGCACCATGTCACGGAAACCGTGACCTTATAGACGATGCCCTTTGGGTACGTGTCTGTAAACAAATGATGCATACAGCACTCAAGGAAGAACACAATAGACAGATGGGTGGTAGGACTTTTCCGTCACAGGGGGGGGGGGGGGGGGGGGGGGGGGGGGTCGGACCCACTGTAAGCTCTGTAGTAATATGACACCGTTATAGTTGTGTATAAAAACACGGGTAGCCCAATCCCCACCTCCGCGTGGTACCAGACGGATAGCGCAGGCTTACCGGTGTTTTTCCAGCACGGTTTAATGCTTTTAATTATTGCCTATAGCAGTTCCTAGCGACTCGAGCTTTGGATATGGCCGGAGAAGAGCCTGCGTAAACTAACGGGGAAAGATTGGTAACAGACTTGGATACAGTTGTGTTCAGCATAGACGTAGTACCGGTATAGTTGTGGTGCGCGGCCTATCTACCCAGAGAAGATGAGAAAGAAGGAGATGGTTCAACTGTTACATGTACTTCAAAAGATAAACTGTTCATCCGCCTAAATCCGATTGATTGGATCAAAGAACTGCACTACTTGCTTGAGAACATTACATACACCTGTCATTAAATCCCAGAAATATTCCAATTACCCAGTTGTCAACTGGTATTTGCACAGAGACTATACACGATTTTTGGGGTTCGTGGACAGTTAAAGCGAAACGTACTCTTCTGTATCACTTACAGACAACGGACCAAATGTTCAAAAGCATTTTGACACTTTTCGACACTTTCTGACACAAACAGGTGTGGTTGGAGTGAATTCAAAATGCATTTATCTAATCGTTCATCATATCATATTTCACAGGAACTAACCGGATTAGGCTAAAATCGTTTACTGACCTCAAAACATTAAATCAAGGTTAGCTTACCGTGGGAGAGCGTGGCCTAGCGGTTAAGGTGTGTGTCTGTGGCGCAAATTTAACAAACAAAAATCCCGGGTTCGAATCCCGGGGGTTTACTCTAGCTGGGATTTATTCGGGTACTCAATTCTGGATTTAATCTGTATAAGAGCTATTGATTAAATACAGAATACCGCTCTCCTCCATGGTTCACTTGGAATTGGGCAAATGAATCATGAAAGCATCCCGTCCTTCGGAGGGGACGTTAAGCCGTCGGTCCCGTGTACAGAGAGTAACAAATGTACATCGCAGTCAGTGTCGAATAAGAGTAGGGTGTAAACCACTGCGGTTCCCAATCAGCCCCCAGTCTCAAAAGGGAGCCATGTTAGGAGCGTCATATCATGGATATACGCGGCACGGATCAGCCTCACTCAGTTGAAAAATCCTGACCACCACCACAAGCTTAACAATGGCTTGTGTACAAGCTAAGAAGAAGAAGGGGCTTACCGAAAAAAGGTTGATTTTGCTTTTTTTCGTTTTAAAAAAGTCACGTTTTCCTCATTTATTTCGCCAACGAATATATAAATAATTTATTGGCAGATAACAAACGTGGAATTCCTTACCAGCAGAGAACATTAGCTGGAAAATTAATAAACTGCTTTAGTAGCAGTTTGTCAAATTACTTCTGTGTGAAATTTACCGACTCACCAAAAAAGCTTGAGTCGGATGGAACGATTACGCATAGGTCCAATCGCGCGGCCCTTGAAGTCCCTACACAATGAGCGGTGCTGAATGAGAGTAATCCTGGTAAGCGGATTTTTCAAAATCGAGCCATCTCTTCTTTCTCATCTTTCGATCTACAATAACCGGTTTTGAATCAGCCTGGTGTGGCTCCGGAACGATATCGTTTTTGTTGTTTGAGATGCAAGTACAACGTTAACACCGTCTACATGTTCTACTGACTTGAATTGAATGACGTAACTTGTAGTAGTGTCCACACGTGTAGTTATTTACCGCTGTATAACGAATCAGACTTATGTCCGATTGGCATTATTAAAAAAACAAATCCGCTGATCTCCCTCACCGTTCTATAGTAGTCGTGTACACACGTGTAGTTATTACCAGTATTAACTAAGTCGATGGAATTGGAATAAAAAAAAACAAAACCACTTATTCCATCACGCCTATTGTACCCTATTGTATCATCTCCACATGCTGTCGGAATAAGTCACTTAATACGCGACCTAATTGAGCGGTTTTAGTGTCGGATATAAATTTGCCGTATGGACACCGCGTCGGGGTTATCTCTATCGGACCTAACTTGGCTTAAAGGAGAACCCGTATAACAAATAATATTATACAATTACTCTATAAAATAATTATGAACTAAATATCGAGTGGTTTTATCGAAAAACAAAAGAAAATTATATTAACCATAACAATGAATTAAAACAATCTGTCGGACCATGTGCTATTTAAAAATCGCGAGTATTAAACGGTTATGCGATACGGCCGGCACGTTCGTTATCCATGCCATAGAAATAAACATTATAACAGATCACAGGTGAAGGTGTATGACGCCACTGTGCCATCCGTATCGTATAACACGTACATATCCCATATACACTAGACGCGATTTTCAAAAAGCGCATGTTCAGACAAAATGTTTGTTATCATTTTCTGGTTAGGATGATCTTGTTTTTCGTTGTGATGATGAAAACCACTCAATATAGTCAATAATTATTTTACAGAGTTATATTGTGTAATATTATTTGTTATACGGGTTCTCCTTTAAGTCCGACGATTTAATGCCGAAGAAGGAACAGGGTTCAAGTCCGGTCATTAAGTTATGACCGGTATAGTAAGTACGTGTGGACGGCGTTCTATCGGAACTACGTGGCATTTTCGTCTTTTTATGAAGTTAAAGCACGGAAAGGAAAGCAATGGCGTTAGTCGGGGTGGCCGAAGTGGACGACTCAGGCACCCTTGGAAAAAAATGGGGAGAAATTTTTGAAGGCAAGGGAGAAAAAAAAGGGGGCAAAGAAAGAAAAGGGAGGAAAGAGTAAGAGTTGAAGAGGAGATCCAGGGAGAATGGGGGGTTTTGATGTTATGGTTTACAGCATGCAGAGGTGACAGCTTCTCATTTTGAGACTCAAAGAAATGAGTCAGCCGGCGAGCGAAGCGAGTACATTAAAATCCTACATTATTGTTTCCAAAATTCTGGATACGCCACTGATCGTGGGGAAATAATCTTTTTCCCGTCCATGCAAGGGAGAAAGAAATTCTTCAGTCCTTGCCCACACTTGGAACTAAAGGTCTATTTACGCGTTTACGCCCCTGATGGAAAGCCAAGCTCAGCATGTTGCATGTTCGGAAATGTACAACCAAACAGGCTTCTTCTTACCTGTCTATTAGAACCAAGGTTAAGGGTTAGGCATCAAGGTTGAAAATTAATTTTCATGATTTTTGTGTTGAAAACCCAATTTAGGATTATTCCTAATATTCAAGTACTTGGCCCCATGGTTTAAAAAAATGTACAGGGGGGAGGAACCTTTGGATCAGGCCATTGTAACGAAGGTGTTAAAAAACAACATCCCAGACGGACTTCTTTTTCACTATAATTAATTTGGTGTTAGTTTTTTTATACTTTCAAATTTTTCTAAGGTTTTGTTTTAATATTATAGCTTGAACATTATTTAAGAAAACCCAAAATATTAGAAAATTTTCTACAGAAATAGTTCGGTCACACGGTTGTTAGCATTTTTGAAACAAAATTGTACATACGTGATGACAAAAAAGAATGTACAAAGTGGTTATTCCTTAGCAGGTCAGAATTAGAAAATTAAAAAAAAAAAAAACCCCCTGAGGTTTATCCTCACTTTATGTTGACCTGCACTACGTGTCAATGAAAGTTTTAAAATGACAATCAATTAAATGATCTTCACCAAAATTGAAATAATGAAAAATCATGACAGGACGGACATTTTTTTCATCACGGATGGACATTGCATTACTTTTGTATTGGTTGTCACAGCAAAGTAAATTTTTCACCAAATGAATGATTCTTTCATATTTAATCATTTTCTACCTTCTTTGTGTGAAAGTTTATAAACTCCGATGCCAGTTCCCATGGACAACTTACGGTCAGCTAGTACGTAAAAAAAATAAGCTTATCGGACTTAAAGTTATGTCGGATCTAAGCGCAAATACCGTAGATGCGCGTCCCACACTACCAAATTTAAGTCCGATACCTAAACCGACAGAATTTAGAATCCGATCCAGTGCGAGTCCACACAGCCACTTTACGTCCGACGCTAATACGACAGGGTTTAGAATCGGTTGTAGAAGTACTTATGGTCCGGCGTACTCATTAGCCGGGAACAATGGTGAACAATAAATAGGGCAATCGAGTCAGTGACTCTGAACGCAACATTAGTTTCACGCTTTATTCCGTTATCGTCTAGGGCGCCCCGGACCATGTGCGCTTTCCCGCCGGCCTATATCTGCTTTCACACCGGTAATACGTGGACTGAAGTCCGACCGTGGACAGACTTGTATTGTAGTTACAGAGTAAGGCCAAAAAACATTGTTTGATTGGTCCTCATCCGACCGACCCTAATTTTGAAAATCAGGAAAAAGATTTTTTCCCTTTTACTGGTGCAAAAGAATACCGATCCCAATTTTGAAAAATCTAAAAAGTTTTTTTTTTCATTCCACTTTCTGAAAGGTAAAAGGATGATGTTTAAACAGTTTTAGATGTTAGTTGGGTTCATAAGTATAAAGATGCATTTTTAGTAAGATCAACTTGATTTTAGTGTGTGATTAACTTAATTAATATTAAACACCATGTTTCCCAACCCCAATACAGGTTGCTATTGACCTTAAAAAAAAAAAAAATTTCCGACCAACCGACCCAACTATAATAAAAAGTATCTATGGACAATCATTTTTGACTAATTGGCACACATAGGCATGGTTGAGTGAACGCGCCATTCAATCTAATCAACCACAAACCACCAACATCAATCTGATTCTTTCACCGTTCGTAAAGGACACATAACTGGGAGGTTGTGGTAATTAACGTTCTGGCCTTGGTATATTAATTGCATACCATGGCACGTGAACTGTTCAAGCGCTTCATTGTGAAATCAATGCATGCGTGCTGGTGTGCATTATCTAAATTAATTTTTGTTTTAATAATGCACTTATGATAATGCACCACTGATAATGCAATTGCATGCAGATTTAAATCGGGTCATTAATGCACGCCTGCATATTTAAATGTGAGGTAAGGTGCGTTCGCGAATATAATTTCACGAGAAAAACAAAGAAAAACCACTCGAAAATCATGCTATAGTGGTTAGTTTTAATAATACATGCCAGTCAAGAGGGGGGGGGATGATTTAACGCTCCATCAAAATGCAATTCGCATCACCAAATGAGTCATAAAAAATACCATGATATTTATCACACTCTATTATATTGCACGCAAACCTGTCGAAAACGCCAACTATCAAGCGCTGGGTTCGGTTGCTAAACTTGAGAGTAGTAGGACTTTTTAGGTGATCCAGAAGATAGACATGTTCTCTACAATTTTCAGCTCCTTTTCTTTGATTACCCTAAAAGTTTAGGGGCGAAGCTGAAGTTGGCTGTTTTTGCGTGCAAAAGAATAGGAGTATGAGAAGTATGTGGTACTGTATGACTGTAATGTTGGTGATCGAATGCATGTTGGGTTCGAGCTTACTCATCCTTCGCATGCAGTAACTACTGAAAGGAATGTCGCGTGCTGAACATGTGGCACGTATAAAGATAAAAAGTACTGTCATGATTTAGTGTCCTTATCCATGTTTTCAGAAAAAAGTTAAGGAGTTTAATGTTTAAAATATTAGCGTAGTTGGTTATGGTATTTTAAACTTCAAAATGGCACCGAGCTGGTAATTTTGTCCATATCTCAGTTTTGGAGCCTTTTAGAGGCGTGATCTGGTGTTTTATCCATGTTTAAAGGATCAAGGAATCCATTAGAGACATTGCTGCAATCCAGCTCGGCAGGACAGTGGACTGCGATCTCGTCGACCTTTCTATCGATACGCGCTCCAACTCTACAGCTCCCCATTCAGCACTTACAGACATGGAACACTGCCGTAATTCACGTCAGGAATTCAACGTAAGGAATGGGTCACCTTGAATAGAATTTGCACAGGAGTCGGTCGTTTTTTCGTTTTTTTATCCCCCCAAAAGCAATATGATCCGATGGGGGCTGCGACCATCTCCAGCCTGCCAATGTGGCTCTCCATCACAGACTGCAGATCACGTTATCAATGAGTGCCCTACCTTTCGCCCACCGGTAGATATAGTCCTCTCAATCCCAAACCAATCAACAGTGAGCTGGCTCCACCAAATTCAACATATTTAGCTGCTGTCTCATACACAAGAAGATTTGAAAATTCAACAACTCAGATTCAAAGAAACAAAATCACACTTTTCTTTTTCCATGCAGGAATTGGAAAATGGCTTGATGTTTACTCCTTCAATGGTGATATTAGGCCAGTACTTCCAAAAGCGGTATGTGCTCGCTAACAGTATTGCTTTGTGTGGATTCAGCTTGGGCCAGATGATCGTCCCAAGGATCTCTCAGTTGTTGCTTGAGGTACGGTTACCTTGTCATTAATTAGTGCCACAATCCCTACTTTTTGTGTCGTCTGCAAGAATTGCAGAAGGCACATAGGGATTACTCTGGTCGTATGTCTGTGTATCTGTGTGTCTGTGTGTGCGTGTGTCTATGGTCAAAATGTTAACCCTTAATAAATTGTATGCCACATGAGTTCCGTAAGGGCTACGATGATGTAACTTGGTGAAAAGGAGGGGGCGAGTTGGGTGACATGTTGGTGACCTCATGTGACTTTGGTGACCTTATGTGACCTTTGTGACAAACCGCGACGGCAGACGGCACTCGCGGTCTGGGGACCGCGATGTATTTTATTAGTAAACATTGCATAAAAATCGTTATTTATTAACAAATACGGTGTGTTAAAGGGGAACAAAACCTTATAAATATTCGATCAGCATATGTTTATATACATTCTGGCCGTTCAACTAGAAGTAATTTCAGCCTCTCATACCTATTCCCTCTAAAAATAAAAACTCATGGGTGTATCCATTTGACTTTTGATGTCGTAGCCAGGGCCCACCAAAGAGCCGGTGTGAAAGCAGATATAGTCCGGCGGAAGCCACAGTCCGGGCCTCCTTAGACGATAACGGAATAAAGCGTGAAGCTAATGTTATGTGAAGAGTCAACTGAATCGATTGCCCTATTGTTCACCTTTGTTCCCTTTTTTTTTTTTTTTTTTTTTTTCTACACCGGTGAAACAGTCATACTGGTGTCCTACATTGAAATACATGTAAACACTAAAACAATTCTTTGTGATGGCGAATTGAGGCTATTCAAAACATTCTATGTGCATTTAAAAGGCACACATTCAGATGTTATATAGAGATGAATGCATTTGCAAGCTCAATTGGCTAATAAGTATGGTTAGTCTTTCACAAAGAGGTTCTATATAGATAGAGAGGCAAAACGTTACGTAATCTTTAGAAATTCATCGTCTCGCATGTTTGCCGACCACAAAGAAAACATAGAGTACCAACAATAGAAAGCAATGGCAGCGTCCGCTTCTTCCACATACTGTGGGTGCCGCTTTGCATATACACTAATCGGTAGTGATACAAATTGATGTATGTGTTAGAGGTGGCCAGGTGTAATAATAGTGCACCTGGATCATTGTGCTCAGATACTCTTTTTTCTCATAATGCAATGCGCGCTTAGGTGAAAAGATGTATTCATTGAGGCGGTTTATTTAAATCAAGACGACTGACGTGTCATTTCATTCGTTGTGTGGCCATGGGTAGGACAAAATTTAACCACCCAATAGCACCCAACATCCAACAACTGATATTTTGGCGGATTGTTTGTATCGAATTGACATTATGTGTGTATACAAGCACCCAAACTAATAATTATTCCGTGCAATATTCAAAATGTCAGCGCCCAGCACGGACGACTGGTTTTGAATGGGCTTCACCCCCTTGGTCTTTCATCCCAGCGTAGTAGTGCGCGTGGTAAGTCTACTCCATGTATGAGCAAAAAACCTGACTGAAAACGTATTTCTGCCATTCATTGGACAATTCATTTTTCACGGGAAGCAGAAGATTTTCTATTTGACTCACTTTATAATCCGATAAGATATCCGGTCCACACACGACATTGCAATGTGCATCTGTCTATAACAATTGATTTTCTGCCAATGAAATACATGTGGAATGTTTTAAATAGCCACCATTCATCACTAAGAATAGATGTTTTGATGTAAACATGTGCTTCATATTATATAAGAAGCCTCCATGACAACATACACGGAATAAACCGTGACCTTGTAGACGATGCTACTGGATATTGATGATGAAATAGGCGATGCATTCATTACATAATGGAGAACACAATAGGTAGGACACTACATCACTAGGACTCGCCAGTTCATGACACCAGCACTCTTTGGCGGGCCCAGGCTACGTCATCCAAAGACAAAATGGGTTCAGCTATGAACACCTAATTAATACTTTTAATTTTTGAGAGGGAATGGGTTTGAGAGATAGAGATTACTCCTATTATTTGTATATATAAACATAAGCTTGTCGCTCTTTTTAAGGTTTAGATCCCCTTTAAGGATTTCAGCGCGCATTTTACCACTAAAGATGTTTCAGACTGCTCCGTTGATGAGTTGTTCTCCGAATTCCGGGAGAAAGTTAAGAGTGTCATGGATGCCGACGTTCCTTCTCGTATGGTCAGCAAAAGAATCGAACCCCTTGGAGTACCAATGGCATTAAGCGCATGCATAGAAGAAAGCAAAAGGGCATATCACCAGTGGCGTAACACAATTATGTTATTTTTATTTCTGTTAGACAGCAGTGTATCAGATATAACCAATCTTGTCTGACTATAAACAATTTCTATTTTATTTACGAAGAAAGGCAATGGTATTCAGCGACCTACATTTTAAAAAAATCTCAGCGAGGACAGTAGTGTTGCAATTTAAGTTAATTAAACATATAACTAGAAGCTCAATACGGGCGGTCATAACACTGAATAGCTTTAAAATCTTTTCAACGCGTGGTGCAGTAACAATGGACCTGCATACTCTGTTTGAGAAAAGATCGAAGTGTGGTTTAGGTTGGATTGTTGAATATCATTAGCTCTTTGTTCGCTGAGTTTACGTGTATATATTTGGTCACTGACATTCTGGAAGTAAATTGAGTTTACTTTTAATTCATTTTTCTAAACAATGTGCACTCTTTTCATTTGGGGATACAGCCTGTTCCTGGTTTACATAATATTTTTAAATTTATGAAAAGTAATTGATCCCCAGCTTGTAGCACGAAAATATGTTAAATCGCGAACGTATCAATGGCCTAATACTAAATAATTAAATTCTATCGTATTTTTGTTGTCCGATCAAGGAAAACTTAAAAAAAAGGGGGGGCCAAAAGAAAGAAAGAGAAAAAGTATAAACGTCAACAGGGGAGCAAGGAGCAATTTCCCACTAACCCAAAACAGGGGTCCGCTCCGTATTTGTTTGTCAGTTTGTTTTCAAGTGATAAGGGACGTAGGGATATAGATATATATCCCTCTATATATATATATATTGATTTTTTCATTACGCTCTCCGGTAATGGTAATGGAGCACTTTTAATGTCCAAGATGTGGCAACCCTTAAAAAAAACACTCTTATTTATAACGCCCCCATATTTGTAGTGGTTAGCACTTTTCTGACATATTAATGACACAGATCAGTGCTTTGAAAAAGCGAGGCGTGAACGATAGATTGTTTTTGGTCTAAGACACACCATGCGCATGTAGCCCCACATGACTTGAAAAACCCTAAGGCCAACTTTTTTGGTGTGTTTGTGTGAGTGTAGGTGGGTGGGGCATCAATTTTGAATAAAACAAACATTTTTATTTTAAGTTTTGTACATACATGTACATGCCACAAAATGTATGGATGGCGTGGTGCACTACTCGTTCTGACGCTATTTCAGCTAATGGAAGTGTTTGTACAAGCTCTTCTCAGACCAGTTTCATCAAAAATGTCAGCAAATAACAAACATCACTCAAAGAATTTGAAACTATTTCTAATTCGAGTAAAACCCTAAATAAGGTTCGGAGCCATAGATGTTGACAGTGTTGGAATCCGTGAAGAGTTATAAGGTAATCAGGATACACCTGGGAGGAAGTTGGTTAATGAGTAACGAACGCGCCTTTTTGAACACGATTAAGTCGATTTGTTCACCATGCAATCCAGTATCTATGTCTTAACACTAGTTAGTGTGTTCGCAGCAAATGTTGGATGGTTTGGGGGGCGTATTCGGATCCACCTGTTGCGCGGTGCGTTACAGTAGGCATATCGCGAAATAATGCGCTGCTTTTCTAATAACAGTCCTTGTCATTTGGGAGTTTTTGTTGGACGTGCTGGACATGGAATTTTTACTAAGAGACAAAGGTATTATCATCGACAAGTTATGTTCACGGCATCAGTTGGCACACCGGAATTTTTAATTTGTTATCCATTGCTTGATCGTTTTCCCCATCCTTGTGTGTCTTTTCCTTGTTATTTTGGTATCAGTTCAAGGGATAGCTAATTCGTTGATATATGCAATGCTGAGGCTACAAGTGGCGAATAGTGAAGCGGCTGCAGCAATATCTAGCGGATCACTTGTAATGTACTGTAGTGTGGTGGGCAGTCGTTTCTGGAGGGCGGTACAGTGCTGATATTATCGCCTCATAATTCTTGGGACAGTTAGAACGTACCGCCGCTTCCCCGCCAAAACGGCGCGCCATCGTGTTTCCACGTAGACTCAGTACGCGCATTGAGCAACAATTTCTTGTCGCAAGAAAATTATGGTTCAGTGGCATAGTTGATGTGTCAAAAGGTGGAAAATTGCAGATATGGCCGTCTATGTTCTAGATTATAATGAGTTGCTACTCTAATTATACAATTAATGGGCTATGTTAAATATCTATGTTTATTAAATTGTAACTTGGAAAACATTTGTTTCTCTATATTGATATGTGACATGCTAGTATTTGTTTTTACAAGGCAAAAAAACCAAAAAAAACAAGACCCAACTGACAAAGCAAGGGCACTCAGTGGATCCAAAAGGATACAACTGCACTTCCAACAATGCAAAAAATTATAAAAACTACTTTAAGAGAATTTGCAACACACCCTAGGGGGGGGAACCACAGACACTCAACACACACCGATCAATTAAAAACCGAGCCGTTTCGGAATGGAGATAAAACCTCCTTCATCAGGGTGTAAAAAAGACCAAAAAGGGTCTACATGTAAAACAGGCTGTTAGCCCAAACAAGGCAGAAGCTAAATTAAGAACAAGCTGCAATAGAAAAGAGGTGGGAGAAGAAATCAACAAAAAATCGGAATAATAAGAGGAGGATAAACCACATAACAAAAAGAGGAAGCGGAGTTAACGCCGTGGAGACGTTAATACCGTCTGGACGTCCCACCTAGGTGGGCCATGCCGTTAGGAGTTGTGAGTTTGGTTCACAGTGTTCCTGTCCAATGTTTTCAGGTTTTAGATTTTGGATATATTTCACATCTTTTCCTTCTGTGTTTGTATATTCTTGTTTAGGATGAGTAAATTCTCAGTCAAAGATTTTGTATCTAGCACAAATCGAATATAATATATTTGTATGTATAACTGTGATGATTCATACCATTGTCGTTATATTCAGCAAGTAAGTTACATGTTTTAGTTGCAGGGTGGTGTTCACAAAGACAGGGAACTTATGACGTCTCCTTCTATTTTGCCGGGGCAACTATTCTTACTGCAACGTCTATACTTGCCGTGTTGTATGTAACCCACCATAGGAAAAAAGAAAGTTTTACCCAAGGAAAAGCGCGGTAATAGAGTATGTGTCAAACAAAACGGCGACGAACGAGAATGATGAAGATGTCGCTACATAACAGCAACAGATACAAGGATAGGGATTTAGAAGCACAATCCCTCGCTATGCTCAGGCTATACTGTTTGATTAAAATATTTTCGAAATATATAGGATTTCTACCTTGAAAGCAGAACGAAACTCCCGGAACGAAAAAACTGAGCAGCTGACCGGCGGACCAAGTTCGTAATCAGGAGGAGGGCACGGTTGAGAGCCGTTTTAGGAGTGTAATGAACTGCGCAATATCGTGATCTGGAAAACGATTCGAACGATGAAAATAGCTGAGTTTAGTTAATAGATTCGATACGAACTGAAAGGAGAACCGTACTAAGAATAACTTTACAATATACCTATATAAACGTAAATGAACACATATCGAGTGGTTTCATGGAAAACCGGAATTAACTAAACCATAAAAACTGAATGAAAACATTTGTATGACATGCGCTATTTGAAAAAGTGTATATGGATATGTATAGGTGTTATGCGATACGGACGCACAGTAGCGCATACACCTTTCCATGTGTGACGCTCTCATATATGAGCATCACTATGGCATGGTGTGACGCAAAACGTGCCGGCTGTATCGCTTAAAGTTATACAATAGCGCGAATGTTAAATAGCACATGGTAAGACTAAGATGGTATTAATTCATTGTTATTGGTTAATATAAGTCTGTTTTTTAGTAAACCCACTTCCATATGTGGTCCATAATATTTTTACCGCATATATTGTATAATATTATTCGTTATACGGGTTCGCTTTAAGGTTTGCTATGGCGCCGTTAATACTTGGTTGCTAATTTAAAAATTGTGCAAGCCGTCGTCTAAAGGTTCGTTCATACTACGCTGACAACTGCGCAGTGCCAGTGACGAGTGACGATATTATCGGTTAGTAACTGATGCAGCAACTCAACGTAACGTGCTGCAGCTGACCCAGTTAAAATAAATTTAACTCGGTTGCAGTACGCAAGTGCAGTATACCGGACAGAGACCGAATTCGAGGCACTGCAACTTACGCAACGCACGTTGCAGTGTAGTAGGAACGAACCTTATAGAATCCTAGGGACTTAGGTGGAATGCATCTTGGTCTCACGTCATGAAAACCCAGCAATGTCCATAAATAAATAGGGCAAAGTTAGAGGCACAATAACAATCTTTGCGCATGCCTAGAAATACATCCAGACAAGGTTCAACACATCCATATTTAGCAAAGCGATGCTAAATGTACCTAAAAGAAGGACACCTAAGTTTCATGATATACCTCTGTATGATGACAAAATATTACGAAAGTGCTTTTTGAAAAAATGTTAATCTATTGCAAACAACTGATCCTCTGAAATTTTTTTTTAGAAAAAATACGGGGTCTCAAAAAGGAAGCGTACAGGGTCATATGCATTATAAATTTTAACTGCGTAAGTAATTGACAGCAAAGAGCTTGAGAAGTCTGATAAGAGTTTATTACCCTAGAGAAAACCCAAGTGTAATTTATAATAATAAAATTTTTTAGGTTTTTTCTTTTTTTAAATATTTGCACATTTTTGAAAAATGAATGAAATGTCACCTCAATGTTCATTTCCCCGAAGATCAGGACCAATGGCTGCATTTATGAGAGTGCTTCAGCAAACAATAGAGCTGAAGATATTCAAGTATCGGCCCCGTCTGAAAGCATATATAGTCCGGCGATAACGGAATAAAGCATGAAATCTAATACGTGAAGAGTCAAATGAATTGAGTGCCTATTCCTTACCGTTGTAGCCTAACTGTGAGTAGTCGGACCGTAATTACTTCTATACCTGTGTGCGGGAAAAAAAAAATTCAGATTCCTTTTCATCTGGGATTGCAGGACCATTGATATATTGTCACGTGTGGAAAAGATTTCGATTTTATTATCTCCCCGATTTAGCGTATCACAAAATACTATCCTCATCACAAGTAAATAAATATTGAGCTTCATAGTGGGTAAATTACAATTGAAAATTAAAAAATTTTATCATTTATTTGAAAAAGGAGAAAGACGAACAAATGTCATGAAAGAAAGTTGCTTATGGGCAAAGTGGTGACCTTACTAACTTGGTAAACTGTGTGCAGAACCAAGTCCTTAACATATTGCCAATGGCCAGGCCCGTACGCAAAAAGGGGCAAAAGGTCCACTTTTTGCTGACCTTTTTGATAAAGGTCCAAAACTTAGATAAATTATGACAAAAAATCCTCGTTTTGATGATGAAAATGACTCAGAAAGTTTTAGGTGGTTATTTCAATTTTATCCAAAAAGGTCCAACTTTTTCGAAAAGAGGGGGGTCACTTTTTCGATGCCCCGCCACCTCCCCAAATAAATCCTGCGTGCGGTCCCTACCAATGGCGATAGGACGGCCGCCTATTCCGTTTCCATAACACCGACCCACACGTTTCCAATACAGTGAAGCGACAGTAGGGGGTTAGTCTCTGGTAGCGTGTTTTTCATTCTCCCATACTCAAATATTTAACTGTCGTGCGTATGACAAGAGGACACAGTAGGTCGTCAATTTCATGCCAAGTCTTTGGTATGACACGGCAGGTATTCGAAACCCGCGACCTCCCGACTGAGAGTCGAAGCTCTATCCACTATTGTATGAGGTAAGATCTTGGAATTTGTAATAAATGAACTAAGCTTTCAAGATAAGAACGACACTGTGTCTCAAAGAACAAAAGAAATCTAAACTTTAACTTCATTTCTATTCAATTTTACTGCGTTTCAGAAGAAAAATTAGTGTCAACGACCTACATTAAATTTAAAATGGTTAGTTATTGTGAAAGAGGACGGGGATTTTGTTATCCAACCAATCGTGGAGGTTTTTTTTGAAAACATCTGCATCTTTTCAAATGCGTGGCAATATAACAATGGTCCCCGACGGGGACTAAAGAATTGGTATACAGTTGGTTATTTATTTTGGTCTACGCCCCATATTCTCCCAATTCCCATGTACAAATACACCAAATGGCAGATTTTTAACATATGATGACCAGAGAAAAAGTGTTTGTGTTGAAAACACTAAAGTAAATTGAGTTCATATAAACGCCCATACGAGTGCTTACATCAATATTTTATCCAGGAAAAGTTTGGAGCATTCGATAACAACTATCCTCATGAGACTTTCAGCTTCATCTTAAAAATAATAATATTTACATGTCAGATATAGCAAAATATATTTGAAACTATTATATGCATATTTGCTTCATATCATTATACCCCTAAACGTCCCCATGGAAAATCTGACAATCACCGAAACAAGTGAGGTAGTGGTATTTAGTGTCAGATCTAGGAGAAATTTCTCATAACACATGGCAGGGGTCCGGGACTCCGTGATTTTTTTTGTCAGGTGGGTTTTGAAGCGATATATAAAACAATCATATTAAAACGTTGATCAGATATAACAAATACCACTTGACCAGTTAAGTTATGGTTATTTAATAATCTACTACCTGGTGTGTGTCGCGACACACCCAGGCCTGCGGGCAACAAAAATTGCCGTTACAAAAGTCCTGACGAATATTCCAGAGTAAAACTTAAATTTCCAATAGTGGGTCGTGTCCAAGGACGACTTGTCTTGTATGAAAGAAAAATAGCCACAGAACCACTAAATACAAAAACCGAAGACGGCTACGCAATCTGACGACAACTATTGGAGCTGCGACTACGAAGGGACACTTTGTCTATTATGACGACAGTGGCTGTAATAATA
Source organism: Ophioderma brevispina (assembly GCA_023653785.1). Lineage (NCBI taxonomy): Eukaryota > Metazoa > Echinodermata > Ophiuroidea > Amphilepidida > Ophiodermatidae > Ophioderma > Ophioderma brevispina. The sequence goes on along the minus strand of JAMKCH010011226.1, from coordinate 6,297 downwards.
ACTGCAATACTGTTATCTGTAACTCTATTATAATGAGTTATGAAACTCTTTTTTTTATTGCTTTTCCTTTATTAGGTGCTATATGGCGTTATTACACAATTCCAGAGACTCTAGTTAAGGTTATGTTTATGTACATGCACCGCACATGCACTGTGAAGTACGTCAGGTCAAGTCAAGGTCATAGGTTAGTGTCATCAAATATAAACACAGCTGTTTGACCCCATACAAAACTTTCTCTTGTATTTTATAGAACAATTTTAAGCAGTGGCGACCACATTTGGACAAAGGTATGAGTAGGGACATTGCAAAGAAGAGCTTCATCTCTGCAAAATCCGGGACAATCCATTGCGAGATCGTGCCAATAGGCCTGATTTGTATGATTGTATGATTTGGTATGTTATAGCGCCATCTATATTCAATTATCCATAGATTAGAAAAGACGTAAAAACTCTATTTTTTTAAAGAAAAAATCGTATTTGCCCGCAATGAAATGTCGTTAAATTTAACAGAATTGTAGTTGTGGACTCAAAATATTCCAAAATTCAATTGTCAAATTTAATAAAATTAAAAATATTTTTGGTTTAATTCTGGTTTGTCATTAAAAATGAGTCTTTCAAACAGTCTGTGTAAACGTTGCCGTATGCACACAGCTAAATGTCACCCTAAAAATCGTCGTTTTAATACATGGTATAGCAGCGAGGGATATATTTTTTTCGCCCGCATTTAGGGAAAACGACAAGCAACGGGTCAACAACAAGCAGGCGACTAGCATGATACGCCGCCGGCCCCAGTTCGGAAATTTCAGCCACCCCCACAAAACTATGGTGGTCAAGAAAGGTAGCTTTGACACGAGAACTGATAAGACATGGCGACAGATGTGGCAAAATTATGCGATAATTGCCAATTTGACGGCACAGAAGCCAGGACTAACGGAGCTCTATTTTTGAATGCCAATGGGCCACAAGCGCTGACAAATCTACAAACGCACTTGAGTTCGCCGAGGACGAGCATAAAACGGTAGATAGATCATTAAGAATTTAAAGTGACAGGAGGAGATTGTTTTAGGATTATGAATTTCTCTCAAATTTAACGGATCGGTTGTAGACCACCCTACCGAGAACGTTTGAAGGTTTATGGACAAACAGGTGCAAAAGAAAACCGCGAAACCTTGTTTTGAACTTGCATGTTATCGTAATCCTTCCCCATAGAAAAACCCAATCCCTATAGAAAACTAAATCATCATCTTATTACATAAAGAACGGCGTATCGTCTTATTCACTTCAGGTGTGATCTAATACTTTGTCAAGCATTCCAAATATGTAAAAAAAACCTAGGTTCGAAAAGATTGGGCGCTTCTTCTGGAAATCTCCTCATGTCTCTTTTACCCCTATGCAATAGGTGAAGTAAATGAGACTTATGAACGTTATGTGCTCAATAAGAGAGATCAGGCACCCTCCCGCAAACACAAAACGTTCCGAAAAACGTTTTCACCAGGTTCTGATTTTTTTTTTTTTTACGTTTTGTCCCTTTAAAAACGTAAGAAAACGTTTTCCCGAACGTTTCGTTGTTTAATTTTTTTGTGTTTTTTAAAAAACTTTTCGGGAACGTTTTCTGTACTTTAATCACAGAAACCAAACTATTGACGTTATTTTACAACGTTCTGAAAACGTATTTTCTGAAACGTATTTTGACGACGTTTATAATAACAGTACAATTTGGTTATATTTCAGACATTTTCTGATGGTTTTATTAAGACCTTAGAAGACGGTTTCTAGAAGTTTGTAGTGCGATTCTTACATTACATAACAAAGGTGTTTTCAGTTTGTGGCAGGTTAGGATATGTTTTTAGATAATTTCAGAGAACGGTTTCTTAACGCCAACATATTGACGGTATTTTGCAACGTAAAAGGAACGTATTTTTACGAGGTTTTTTAATATGTTATAATTTGGTATACTATATCCGTTTCCTGTTGGTTTTAGTAATACCTTGGAAAACCGGATCCAAATGTTAATTTGTAATGTGCCCTGTACTTAGGTCGTTACCTGGCGACGTGCATAAAACTTTTGGTAAGTTTATAAAACTTTTCGTTTACGTTTGTCTGAAACTTCCTGTAATATACCTTGACGTTTTTCAAAATCATGTAACATTAAGTTGTTTTAACTTCATGAACGTTACATAATAAATAAAACAAATTCATATTGTTTACCCAATAAAAAACAAAATGTTTACTAAACGTTAAATAGGTTTTAGCTTGGCACGTTTTTGCAAGACGTTTTATAAACCGTTGTTTAAGACGTCACTCAGTGACATGGGTTAAGGTATTGAGTTAAGGTACAAGAATGTCTATACTGAAAGCACTTAATAAAATGATCACTTAATATTTGAAAAATAGTTAAAATACTCGCCTTCTACAATACCATCATACTATATAATAGAAATTAACCTCTAAAAATCAGTCGGCTAGCTGGTGTATGATTAAGTGTTCAATCCTCCACGCGTAGGGTCCCAGGTTTACCGTCCACAAGAGTTAAGTGATACAATTTCTGTTTTCAACAAATATCTGATGTGCAAAGTGTTCAATCCTGTTAACCTTGCAATATACCTCTACGGGATAACATCACTTCTTTTTTTTCATTATATTTACTATTTAATTAGGCATTTAATCCGGGTGTTCTTTTAACGTTTTGGACTTTCTCATAACGTTTTTTAAAGACATTCTTACAACGTTTTTGACCTTCTACAATAAAACGTCCAGAAAACATTTTTAGGAAACGTTCACAAAACGTAAACAAACGTTCACCGAACGTCGGAGCACGTTTTTTGCTAGCTGGGGTGAGAAACATTTGTGAAGCATATGTGTCAGCTCTGCGAAACCTAGCTCAAAATTGTAACTTTTGTTAATTGCCTCGCTGAATCTCTGATAAGAGATTGAATTGTTGTGGTTATTCCTTGACACATACGCTGAAACGCAAAGCAGACTGAATGAATGTATAGATATCTGCAAAAGTGCGGAGACAATTAACAGACACGCAGATGAAAGCTTTTCGTGATAGCGAACACAAGTGAGTTCTAAGCTAGCTAGAATAGATTCAGCAACGAACACAAGCAATGCATGACAAGAAAGCAACAAGCCACTCCCAAACAAAACTCAAGAAAACAGGCTATAGACTGTATGTTTGTGTAGGACAGACGCACATCATAGACAAATATCAGTGTCCGGCATACAAGAAAACTTGTAAACATGTGGCGGTAAGGACCACTTCGCAGTAGTTTGCAAGAAGAACGCACAAGTATACAACTTGAAGAGGAAGACAAGTAGTCAACTACAAGTACGAGTGACAGTGACACCTGTACAGACACAAGCAGAGACTACCTCGGTTGTAATCGATGAAATAATTAAGATGCAACAACAGTCGTACACAGTAAACAATGAGACATATTCCCCGAAATGGCTACTGGAAGATGGACAATATGTAAATTTCCAGGTGGACTGTGGTGCGAGGTTTAATCTAATTCCAGAAAAGTTCGTCAACACCAGCAAGCTGGTTGAGAAACGACCAAGCTTCAGATGTGGAACAAGTTTGTTTGAATTCACATGCAACCTGTAGGCTCAAACTTAGGAATCCAAAGAACCAGAAGAAGTACTCTGTGGAATTCAAAGTAGTTAAGAAAGACTTAACACCTCTTCTGGGTAGCAAAGCCATTCAGGCGATGAACTTAATCACCGTGAATGAGGATAACTTCGTACGCATAGGCCCAGTGAAAACAACCACAACGCCAACTACCAGACGATATATATGCTAAGTCTTCAACTCTGAACTTGGACGGATTCCGGGTGAAACCCATCTAGAGTGTGACCCTGATAAGAACCCACAATTCTACCACCGAGACGCCTCCCTCATGCAATTAAACCCAAATGAAGGCAGAACGTGATCGTCTAGTGCAGATTGGAGTCATAACACAAATAACACCTAATGACTTGCCATTTGGTCTAATCCCACATTGGTCTAATTGCCATTTTGCTCAACTCCCATTGGTTAATAGCATTAAGTCTAATAACCAGTTAGTGTAATAATCATTTAGTCTAACAGCCATCTAGTCTCAGTAGTCATCTGTCTAAATCTCATATCGTATAATCTCCATATCGTCTATGACCGATTTGGTCTAATGCCAATTGGTTTCGAAAGTTTTTTGTACCATATGGTTCATATCATTTGTATACTACTCATGTGATCTAATACCCAATTGGTCAATATCCACTGTGGTCTACAATCCCTCTGGTCTAATATCCATATGGGCTAATACCCATTGGTCTATATTCCCTTTGGTCTATAATCCATTGGTCTAACAATCCATTTGCGTCTAATATCCACGTCAATGTTCAATTGTCCAAATGGGTATTAGGACCAATAGATTTTGACCAGGGTGGACATTAGACCAAATGAATATTAGACCAAATGGATATTAGACCAAATTTATTTTAGACACCAAATGGATAGAGACCAATTGGGTATTAGACAATGGATCTTAGACAGAATGAATATAGACAGATGGATATTAGAACCAAATTGGAATTAGCTACATGTGTTAGTGGTTATTAGACCAAATTGGAATTATACAAAATGGTCATTAGACTAATGGGCATTAGACCAAATGGCTATTAGACATTTTGGTTGTTAGATAATTGATGTTATACTTAATGGTTATTAGACAAATTGGTATTAGACAATATGGGTTTAGACATTTGAAGTAGCCAAATGGCTATTAGACCCAATGGGATTGGCCAAAATGGCAATAAACAAAGCCCAACTCAGTGGTTTAGTCAGCTCGCTTGGCAGAAAAAAAGGAACGGGGACTTAAGAATTTGCATCGACCCAAGCCCCTCAACCGCGCACTGAAGAGACTCACTACCACTCCGCAGTGTTGGAATGACTTCTGCCCAATCTTGCAGATGCCAAGGTTTTCTCAAAACTTGACTTGTCATCAGCCTTCCTGGCAGATTGCCCTTGACAAGAAATCCACCAACTTGACCACTTTCAACACCCCATTTGGCCGCTATAAATGGCTGAGACTCCCATTTGCCACAAGTGCCCATGGTACCTTGTATGCAATTGTAAAAATGTTGCCCACGTGAGAATGCTTTTGCAAACAGACTGGGATTTAAGTTCACGAATTTGCGCCTCATAATTTGTTGAATTTTGATCATAAGTATCCAGATGAAGTAATTTTGACCTGGTTTCAGAAGCAGTGTGAAGAATACGAGATGAAACGTTTTGTGTTTTGGAATAAGTCTTAGTTTGTAGCGACACACAATATTGGGACAAATTGGCGATTTTCTCTGTGTTCCCTTTCGGCGATAATTCCGTGATTTACGGTTCCCAGTTACTCGAAAACATTTCAGGGTAACAATAACAGTAAGAAATGAAATGCATCGTATAGAGCATATCAAAAAATTATAAAAAGCATAATTTTTTAGTTTTTCATTTTGGTTTAAAAATCGTGATGTATGTCAACCTTTTGAACAATCTTGGCGATTGTTCCAATTGAAACACGCGGATTTTGGCCTTTATTTGCAAATAATTTGATAAAGTGACAGAAATTGAAAAAAGGGGAAATACCTACCCTAGAACTATGACTCTGAAATACAAAACCGAACAAGGCAAAATGAGTGAAATCGCCATTTTTTTATGATGTTCTCAAAAATTACGTATTTTGGGGAAAACTATTATCCTATTTGGATTCCTTGAGTCATTTCCTTCTCAAATATGTATACTTTTATATTTGTTGGATCAACAATTAAGATACTGCAAAAACATGCCTTTGAATTCTGACTTAACAGACCCCCTTAAGAAACTACTCATCCGTTATACTGTGAACGCGCTCCCGCAGTTCAATTTTCCCCAATCTGACCACCAGGGGAGTGCTTCGTGTAATTACATCTCTTCAGAGCAGAAAGATCCCCTCCTAGACACTTTAGTGCCAACCACGGCCTGAAACGGCATCCTGCGAAAGTCGCAGCTGTTTTGGATATGCCGAACTCCAAGAGGTACAAGGCGTGAAAGCGCCTTGATGCTTTGTCACATACCTCAACGCGCTTTCTCGCCGAGTTTTTTCAAGAAGAGTATTGTAACCTATGAAGACAACATGAACAACGACCATATGTCTAGTTTGCATTTTACTTTCCCCAGTACGCAGCCCTTAACAAAATCAAGCAAATGGTCACCGAAGTTCCTGTCCTAGCATACTATGACCCCAAGCCAACCGCTATTTAATCCAGTGTGATGCCAGTGTGACGG
>JAMKCH010011225.1:0-37922 GCA_023653785.1 Ophioderma brevispina | reverse complement strand
AACATACGCGCCTTGGCTACAGAGCTATGCGCCGTAGCCATGCGCACCGATACACTTAATATCAAAACAGCCCAATTATAATTATTATACACCCAAAACCATTGCACTCCTGGAATCTCTTGCCGATGAATTGTAAGCGGGGGTTTATAAGCAGGTCTGGACTAAATGTGAAAATTCTAATAATATTGTATTGGAGCAAATACTAAACTCAAGCCTAATTTTAACATGGTAATATTTTGATTTGGCCCTTTGTTTTAACTTTTAAAGTTTCTGTATGAGCCATATACCAAGTTCGGAATATTATGGAGTGTCTATTTTATATGAGAAGTCACGGGATGTGGATGACTATGGGTGATTATCTAAAAGTCTTTGTTGCACTTTTAGTTCTATATATTATTTCATTAGCTTTATTACGGCTTCATCAAAAGGATTCAATTTATTAAAAGGATACCCAAAAGCTTTACCCTTCTAATAATAAGAGATTAATTTTTAACATTGAATGCCTTATTCCGAAGAATAGAATCAGTTTTTGTATCTGAATGCATTCTTATAATAAGCGATTCCATTTTTAAATTGGTTCCTATCTAAGAAAGAAATCAGTTTTCGTAATTTTCATGGAATTTGAAAGAAACAGGATCGATGGAGATCGATGGGTGGAAAACTATGCAGTCCCATAACTGATTTTCAAGGTTTCGAGGTTTTCTTTTCAAGGTCATGTTATTGAACATATTTTGGTTCTACATTGCATATGGTTAACCATAACACCATAAATAAAGCGAACCAAATGTATACGCTTTTGAATGAGGGGAAACCCTAATACACAAACACGCTACATTGATTAATGCAGCTTCCGGTAAAAAAACAATGCTGGAACCGCAAACTCAGCATTCATGCCCTTTATAACCCAATAAAAAATGAGTAAATTGTACCGTCTGTATATCTTCAAGCTCTAACTTAAGGCGAAAACAATTTTAGAATTTAGAATATTATTGACATTGTTAAAAACAATTTTCACATTGTCAATAGAGCATCGCTTGGAATATACAAAACAGATTATGCAGATCAAGGCAAGTATGGGGGTAGTGGATTTGGCAAATAAAGGAACCTTAATAAACAAACAGAAGATTCAATGACATGAATTATGATTCAAATAAGAGCAGGGTACATAATGGAAATAATCAAGTACGAGGTGGGGGTGGCGATTTTTAACGCTCTGATGAAAATAATCTAGAACTACATATGACAGTTGGCCGGTTTGCTACGAGCGCACGTATGTACACACAGTTATGTATATTTCAAAGTTCATCATTATAAACAAAAACTGATTTCCAAAAACAAATAAACAAGCCTATATGAGATTAAACGTCTGAATATTGAAAATTATAGAATTTGAAGACGATGTGACACTTCAAACTTGTTATACCTGTCATTATTTCCCAAAAGAATTGACTGTTGTAGTGAAAAATTTAACTCTTATACATATTGCGTTTTAGTAAATTCTGTCAGTATAACCATATTTCAACTGTTCTCACAAAGTTAGCAAAACTACATTCCAAAACTGACATATATTCCCGAGTTTTCATTGGAGTTCACCTCCTCGTATAAGTTTTCGATATTCCATTCATTCTGCGAGGTTTATTCCAGTATAATCAATACAAGGCATGGATTGAGACCAATTTTGTGCAGAGCCATAACTGCATTTAGACCAATTTTGTGCAGAGCCATAACTGAATTGAGTTATACGATCGAATACTATTCATAATATTTAATCCGTAGTGTCATGTGAACCAGTAACCACGTTTCGTACATGTTTGATGGATGAATTAATTAATGAATGTATAAGCGAACCGTGACTTATTGTCGCTTCTTTTTTTTCAAGAAAAAGAAAAGACGGGTCCTGAACCGGAAAACATGAATTAGTCTGAAATCCAATCTCGAGGGGAGAAAATGTATTTATTGCCGAAATCAAAATAACTCAACCTCTCATTAACACAAGCTGTTTCTATCTCGAAACTCGCTCCAATGGATAATGCTTTGCATATGCCCCATTACCTCTGCATATGTTAAGTTATTTGGTTCGATCCTTAGCTCTACATATACGTTGTATATACACTGTTTATGTAGACAGATAGAAACTAAGTAAGCTCATGTTATCAACATCGTGCTCACGTTTCGTGAACTCAATTCATTAATCTAATTCAATCACGAGAAGCATTTTCCAATATGAAAAATCGCTCCTCTGCATGGACATGCCATGGTCCGTGCTGCAATTAATCTGTAGATGTAAGAATAAGCTCCACTAAGGTCACGTTTTTACCATCGTGGCTCTCACAGATCTTTTTATATTACTCATACTCCTGCAGGCAAAGATTGTTCTATCTTGAAACTCGCTCCCTTGGATCGTGTAACTGGTATCATGCTTGAACTTAGCACAGATTTATGTGCATTCCGTTGGAATGCTTGGTACTTACTAACCTCTCTGTACTTATAGTACGGCTATGTAGTCATGATTCCCGTTCACGCATTGAAGGAAAGCTTTTGTCCCTTAAAAGGTAGCCTATCAGCATGCCTAACTTGGCATACCTGTTCAAAAGTATGATGGCTTCAAAGCTAAGCAAACTGTGACGTTTAACATCGTTAATTATGAAATTAAACAATATCCAAGCTATCGCCGAACTTGTCATTAATGTTCCGAACTTGGAACATTTCTAGTAGCATCATCTGGATATTTCATTTCCAAACTTAAACTAATCAATCAAAATATGCCATAGTAAAACCAAAGAAAATATGCTAACCGAAAACCCTCAAAGGGTTCGCCAATTTTTAGGAAAATATGGCGTGCCAAGCATGCAGCTAGCCAGACGATCGTTTCTGGACTCTAGCAGGGTCCTTCATGAGTTGCACTGCTAAGGTTGGGATAGCATCCCTACCATGCTTAATTATTTTAAAGAGTATTAGACCCCAAAATGCGTGTCTATACCTCGGTATGACCACTTTCTCCCGGGTTGAGTGTAAAACCCAAATTCGTGGTTTACACCTCGTCGGCTTATAAGCTTGCCTTCCAGAAAAACAGGATTCAGCCCAGGTGCATGGAAAATCCTGTGCCTTGACTTCAATAAGTCAACTGTTAGGTTTAATCGAAATTTAATTTGAATCTTTACCCAGCGTTTTAACTAAGAGAACTGGCAGCTAGACAGTGTTGTAGAACTGTTAGTCCTTGTCAATCGTTCCTTGCTCGATTTATTCACTGCTAGCTGCTTTGTGTGTGGTACACATACAAATGTTGTATCTGCCGGGTCACGCTACTTATTTCCCCGAGCAATCAAAAGCTTGTCTTTGCCTTGTTGATCACAAAAGGGGGCTTTATGATCGGGAACAAGCTAGCAATCAGAATTTCAGAAAAATTGGGCTTCGGTGGCGATTATTATGACAATACGGACGCCCAGTCCGCACGTGGGTACGCTAAATGAGCTGAAGGTAAATCATGAATCTACCGGATGTCGTGTAAGATGCGACGAACTAGTTTAATATGGCCCAAGTTATATATTTTCTAGGCTTGAACTTAGCCTGTTTTTGCTTCATTTGAACAAAGTATAGCTTCAACATATCGGTACTAGTATTGAACTATGCTGCTTAATTTTAAGCCTTGCATTGTACACGTTATGTCAACTGAGTAAAAACTATATATTACTCTTACCATAACAAAAACAGGGCAAATATTAATTTGTATTAAAATGCTTTAAAATTACAAACGTCAAGTCGAGCTTGTAGGGACCATCAATTCTGGCTTGACTTTGCTCCATTGACTGTTGAGTTAAAAGATACGGAGTATTTTTGAGAAAATAAGGAATGCCACGGTTTTTCGAACCAGATTATAATAAGTCCAATTAACCAAAGCTTGTTCTATCTTGAAACAGCTCCTATCATGCCTATGGTTAAACATCACAAATTTATTATCATGCGTGAAATAGCATGATTAGTTTATTCCGTTTCGTCTAAACCTTGGCCCCACTACAACCTATCGGTACGTTGTACTGAGGGGGGGGGGGCATATTATATCGCTATTGATACTACTTACGCCTATTCCAATAGGCTAAATGAATATTGATCACCGATGTTGAGGTTAAGAATATAATATATTAACAATAGTTTAGAGTGTAAATTTACACGTTTTCTAAAACCGTGAGGAAATTTTGGGAATTAAATTAGTGGACATGCGGCAATGAAATGCCCTATGCGGGCATTTAAAGAATCTTGCATGTCCAAAAGTGACCAACAAACGAAGCCCCTAATAAGGATATCAAAACAGACCTTAAACGAGGGATAGAAATCCAACAGGCATATAACACCGTTTGCCCAATTTACTAGCCGGTCCTCCCGCGACCCGCACAGGAATGGCTTGCGTACCACAGAGAGATACCGCTACAAACGGGGGTAATAATACAAAATTTTCAAGAAAAGACGGTTCCTGAACGGAACAGCTTTTATAATGCGGTGAACGGATAGGAACTAATAGCCGGTACTATAAGTACAGAGAGGTTAGTATTACAATTGAAGTCCAGGCTTTTATGCTCAGATCATAAGACAATACCATAACATACACTATTGCACAAGTACAGCTAACACTGTGAAAGGTGAAGGGCTGCCACACATGACAACAATGGCAGGCGATTAGTCTCTTTACCAGTGTTTTACATAATCCTATGCACTGAGTCCCTTAATTGTTGTGGTTACGATCTATCCAGTATTATTAATATTAATTAGTTTATATTGGCCGGTCAAAATTATTGCTAATGCCACAGCATTGACTATTTGTTGTAATGCACCAATGATTGATATTATACGCTGATTTCTGTACCGTACCCAGAGTAATAATATGCTTCAATAAGGGAGTTACCAAAACCTGCTAAGGCGCCGTTCCCATAGAATTGCTCTCAGCCGAGAGGGAGAGAATCGCTCACACAAATTCGCTCGGGCGAGAGAACTTCTCCTTGCAGTTAGAGCGAACATCTCTATGATAAGATATTTTCCTAACTACCTGCTCTTTCACAGAGAAGTGAGCGAACTTCTCTCCGACCCTCCATAGACTTTTTTATCCAGTACCAATTAACTGTCCCCGTTTTCTTTTGTGCGACAAAATTGATTATCGATTTCACACGACGGGACACTTTCTCAAGTACCGCACGCAAGCCACCACTTGACTTGTCAATTACCATGTTTATGGTTTACTAGGTTGCCAGGGGAGGCCGTACATGATTAAACACCGCCCAGTGAATAACAACTGTTTAACGTAAAAAATAAGGCGAGCACAAAGGCCTATACTATTTTAAATACAAAATAGGACTAACGTTGTGATATAATTAGATACAATTTCTTGTATGCACAAATCAGCGCACACGCCACAGCAACGTCCGTAATTTCCCTTATCTGCTCACACCTAAAACACTGCAAAACGGCCCCTTTTATTTTTTAATTAAATTTTAACCCATTTCGAGTCTGAAAAATGTAGGAAACCTCCTTTTCGCGAGTGCAAAACGTTCGAAAATAAAGCTTAATTTTAACCTAAACACGCTTAAACTTTTAAGTAGTTTGAGATTATTACTCACATAAAAAGTTTATTCCACACAGTATTGGTAAAAACTTTCCGAAAACTGGTACTTCGGTCAAACCATGGAGTTACTATATTAACTAGGAAGTAATTTCAGAGCAATGCAACAGAACGCGTCATGTAAAACTTGTGCACAGGGTCAGCTACGAGTAATGTTGCAAAGATGAACTTCTAGTTCCAGCTGAACATTTTGTAAATATCAATCGCATTTACACACAACACAAATGACTTTTAGACCAATTGAGTTGTTTTTCGTAGATATAAATACTTTTCCTATATTAGAGTTTCAAGTTATATACCATACCAGTGTGTTCCTCATAAACGTCATTTTTTAATTATAGAGTCTGTCTATATACCTGGAGTTTGTTATATTGAAGAATTTAGATATGTAGTGTCTGTACTTCCAAAAAAAGTCCTATAAATTATGGACTCTGTAAATGGAAAATCCATATTTTCCTTAAAATACGGATCGAGTATTTCAATTTACGGAGTCCAAAATTATACGGACATTTTTAACAGTGGACGGTTAACTACCACGCCTATTTTCACAAAGCTTCAAAACTTTTTTCCTGGGACATGTTAGCTGTTGTAACTTATTGAAAGTAAACCAACTTCAGGTGCATGCACACTTTATGGTGTAATCAATCATGGCTACCCAGTGTTGTAAAGTCATCAGTGGCCATGTCATTGTGGAACTCATTTTTAAGATTGACAAACAGAGCAATCTTCTCATTTTTGGACGTGAAAGTCTACAGCAAACAAGATTAATTATCAACAATCATGAATATATCAAGTAACCTAAGAAACTTGATTATTCTTCATGTTCTTTCTGTATTGCTCCTTCATAAACTTTGCGGTAGTTCATATTATTAATAATAAAAACAATCTTGATATAGTGCCTAATGTAGAGGCCTCTAGACACGTCACATAGTTAAAAAGGAGTAATAATATCATTATCAATTTATCAAACGACAAATACAAATTCAATACAACTTCTATGCGAAAACAGCTATGATATGCATCAATTACCAACTATTAGAATAACTTAAGAGAATCATTAGCTGTGAGGATCTGTGTGTATGTACCCCACAGTGACATTGGTGAAATCTTGATGTTTCCTGAATTCAGATGCCTCAACCCTATGTGACCTAATCTGGTGAAAGCAACTATCCTAGACTGCCGGAGTGGACGAAGATAAAGACAAAGAAAAAAAGTTCACAATATCAGTATTAATGAGCTCTGTTTAATTGGAAGCCAATACAGTTGGTAGATATGTTATGTTCTTGACAACGGATATCCGATTTTAACGAAAAATGAGCAGCTGCATTTTGAACTCACTGAACCTTGGTCACTTCTCTTTCTGGGAGACCATAGGGCAAGGAGTTGCAGGATCCAGCCTTGATGTCACAAAGTTATGGACCAATCCATTGGTGCATTTTTCATCAAGGTACTGTCAAAATTAGCCAATTTTCCTTATCCAGTGCTGACTGGATAAGTTGTTAACATGATTGTTCTTTCTTAGTGATGAGTCTATGATGGCAGCAATGTTTCGTGCTTCAGCTTGCGGATGAAAAACTGAATTGCCAATGATGGATGGCTGAGAGTTACTAGTCGATCTGTAAAGAATGAGAACGAAAGCACAACATTCTCTGTCGTCTTGTAATATCAGCTTGTTGGATTTACATCAGGATCTGATGACTGCAATGCATGATTCAATATGATTTATGGCTGCATCACAATCCCAATGGTGGAAAGACAGATAGAGCTGTCATCGGTGTAAATGACAGGTTGAACACCATGATATCCTGTAGTGGGGCAGAGAACAAGCTGAAGTCAATATATCCAGTAACAGACCCTGTGGAACTCCACAATCTACCGCCACAGGATCTGATGAAGCAAATTTGATTGATCTAGATTTAGTTTGGTCATCTAGGTAGGAAAAGAACCAACTTAATGCTTTTCCAGTTATTTCATAGCCTTCAGGCAGGTTAAGAGCTGTTTATGGTCCAAAGTGTCAAAAGTGGCACTGAAGTCCAATAACACTAACAAAGCCTCTTTTGTTTGTCAAGACCAATCAAGATGTCATTCTGCGCCTGTAACAATGCAGTCTCCGCACTGTGAAATTGACGGTATGCTGACTTCATCGGCACATGGAGATCATTATCGCTGAGATAGATCTACAACTGATTTACTAATCTTTCAATCACCTTTCAAAGAAATGGATATAGGGCGATAATTTGAGAGGATGGTGGTGTCCGAGCTGGATTTCTTCAGCTGCGGGATCACAGATGAAATGCATTCTTGAGAGCTTGAGGAAATACATCAATCCGAGCAGGGAAAAATTGTTAACTGGTAACAGGTCATCTAGAACGTTTTAAGAGACTGGCAGTAGTAGTATCGTGTAGACTGTTACGCAGCTTCTTGATCTTCTTGTGGAAAAATTCTGCAAAAAATGTTAACAAGGTCTTTTGGACATTCATGGGTACGTAGTGTATGTTTCACTCTAGAAGTTAAATTGCTGACTACATGGTAAAGGTCACTTTGGTTACATGTAGTAATCTGGTTGCTATGATACTCTGTCTTGGCTTTAGCAAGAAGAGAGTTGTATTTAAACCACTGATCCTTGTAAGCTTCCTTGCATACTGTGAGCCCAGTCTGTGAAACTCTGCGCTCCAGCTGAGGGTGTTCCTTCTTCTCAATCTCAAAGGCACCTGAATACCAAGGAGCATGAGTATGGAGAACTAGAGTTTGACTGGCGAGTGGAGCATGTTCATCAAGGGTCTTAGATAAGGTGTTGTTATATTCATTAACAAGAGAATTGCAGTCAGCATCTAAAGGTAAACACAGAAGTGCACATCTATATCCGAGCAGATCTTTTGATGTTGCAAATTATTCAAGTCTGCATATACAGGCTGCACTGAAGAGATGCTTTCAAGCATTTTTTCCTGTCAAGGTTTTTGGCATACTTTTCTAACTTCTGGAAGGCATGTCCAGAATATTTCCCAATACTCTTTTCCTTTCTTGTAGCCAGAATGTTGCCCTCAAGTTGGATCAACATGGATCACATTCAGTTAGAAAAAAAACATGCCTTTTAATGAAGACTGGGCAACCACTTGGTATTGTTTGCTTTGTTGAGTTTATTGTGGGTATTACAAAAATACCTCTTCATTCACATAAGAAGGATATGAAATATTATCTCAACGCGGTAAACGAATGCATACATCAGTGGTGCTAATACTTTTTAAAGTGAAAACACTTTAATCATAATACCTAATAGTGTCTTTTTAATTAAAACTCGCGTTAAGGCACACCCTAAATGTGGAAGATTTTGTGACTCTATAACCAAAGTATTGTACTGTTTTACAACAACATAAAAGAATTAATAATGACAGTCATCTTGAAAATGGCCACCACTGTTGGCATGCAAAACCATTTGAAATGCTCATAGAAACTATTTTCACTTTATGGATTTATAAAAAATACTTATACATATATTTCATGCAATATGTAAAATAGCTGTTAATGCGGCCATTGGAAAATGGCCGTATTACTGCCGTGGGATAAACCTGCAATAGCCTTTGATTCGAAGTCTTTTTTAAATCATGCATTGCATCAAATGCCAATGCTTTGAAAGTCCAAAAAAGCGATGTATTTATCAACTCAATCTAAAATCTAAGGATAAAATAGCAAGTTAAATGGGCACGCCATTTCGAAAAATGGCCGCCATTTAAGTCAGAGGACAAATCTGCGATGTGCCACTATAGCTAAAAGTCTTTCCTTATTGACATGGTGCCCTAGATTGTGCCAAATTTCATGGCTTTTATCACTCAAGTGCACAATCACCAAAATGATTGCACATATCTACTCTACTAGAGGTTAGTATCATGGTTATACCGCAGCCATGAACAAGTATTCAGACTGAATAAATCTTGACACCAGGATTGGGTAATGAACGCACGTTTTTCATAAACCCCGTAATGCCATGTTGAATAGGTTTACACTATTTCGTGCGTGTCAAAAAGAAAAATATGCGCGTTCAATTACTACGTACGAATGACCCAGCACATACGGCACACATTGCACTTAAATATGTCTCAGGAAGTTCCAGTTTTAAGTTGAATGCCGATATCTATTGGAATGAACTATGTGTAATCTGGCTTTTATAACGAAGTTGGATCATTGTGTTACTACTTGCATGGAACGTTTTGTTTTCAGATATACCTCAGAGTCGCGCTCAAAAACAACCTGCATGTGGATTATAATACTAACACTTCTCAGATCGTGTCCAGACCCAGTGGTCTCAAAATGATGTGGCAGAGATGGGTACTAATACACTTATAAATCATAAAAAAATAACACTACAATTTGTAAGTTTATTTTTAATTTAATTACCTATTCCAAATAACCAAAACATAGCTAATAAGCTTTGTTTTGCAACGAAACTCTTCATATCCATTGCCAACACAACATTTTTAAATTCCAGCATTCTTTACATTTTTCTTTATTAAATCCAACATCATCATCACATAACCAAACCGCCTATTTTTGGAGATCAAGTTAATGTGTTGATTTTCAGAGAAATAAAACTTTAGTCTACGCAATTCTTACGTACGCGTTATTTGTATTGCCTGTTTTAAGGCAATAAATAAAAATGAAAATTCCAAGACACTCGAGTAGTCGTTTAGTAACTTGGCAGAGGACGTCTAGAACACGCTACACACTATCAATAACCATGTAAAGAAAGCTCAAAATGAATAATCGCATCTACATATTCCACACCGTGAATTTGATATTCCCGAAACCATAATTGTCTCAGCGTAGCACACTAACTTTCGTGTTACTGAAAGTTTTCTTGGGCGTTTACGTAAGGAGCTTACAGTAATTTCCTCAATTTTGTCTTCATAATTTGGAAAAATGAGAGTTGCGTTGCGGTGATATGCATACGTTCGTGTGCTGCATAGCATCGGGGTTTTTTCGTAAACCGGAAAGCAACACAACAGCGGCAAGCTATTCAAACATTCGGCGATCAACATTTGGACCTTTTCTCATACAAACATGCGGATTCAACCCAATTAGACCAATATTATTGTATCTTTGTACTATGGAGTACGCTATGATATTATGGAATTTGGAACAGAGCTGTGAAAATTGGGGCAGAAAAATATACTGTTTCATTACAAACGGATTTCATTCGTTGTCGACTTACAGACGAATTATCAACAAAACTTAGTCCCGCTTACGGGCAGGTCGTTTCACTTTTTGTTACTTTATTTTTTTCTAATATGGTGCTTATGGTGCTTTTTCATGTTTTTGTTTTATTTTAAATTTGCAAACGCATGTGAAGTTGTTTTATTTTGAAGAAATCAGAAGCCCACTATAGGTAAATATCAATTATTAATCATGCAAATCTTGTTCCTGTTAATACATTCACGAAGCAAATCGTAAACGTACTTGGGCAAACTGGTGTAGATTATACTAATTGCGAACTATCATTGGTCGTATTCAGCGAATTTACTGCGCATAGAAGTAAGCCACTTTCCATGAACTAACGGCAGCTATGATATAATACGCGTGGTAAAATGTATGCATATTTACACAGCTAATGTGGATTTTTCATATATTTTTAATTATTTTTTTTACCTTCTTCTTGGTCCTTCAACATGAACATTTGTATGTACATCTGGATCTCCTCTACCGTTGTATATGAACGGTAAAACTATAGATCATAATTTTGTCAGCTAAATTTTGATTTTCCCGCTGGCATAGATACGATATGTTTACCGAGCAATCGTGTCAATGGCGAATTCCATAGGAAAAGAAAAGCGGTACACAGTGTACGGCGCTTGCATCTAGGCTAATGTAACAATACCTTTATTCTCTAAATATTATACGGAAAATAGGAACAATTAATTACCAAACTATTTGATACATGGGATAAAAATCACATTTTATGCATTGCTGATTCTGTTTTTCGTTGGAGTAGATTTCTGTAATTTTAATATTTCAAGATAATAAAAGAACTTACGTCAAACCAAATTTTTAAATAGCACCTTTATAGAGGGGAGGAAGTGTTTTTCGTTACAAATCTTCATGAGTCGTTACTCAATCTTCAAGAGTCCATATACAATCCTTAAGTAAAACATCAGTATAGGTACACATAAGACTTCTTTTTAAAAATTGTAAATTGCAAGTTTGAACAAGACTGCAGGGGATTTTGAAAAAAAATGTGGTCTTGTGCAGTTCAGAAGAGGTTGGGTCGCGAGCTGTCTTCTGTGTGACTGTACCTTTACGTTTTAAGGGTATCAAAATATCGAAACAGATGATGCATTATACCCGTAAGCAAAATATTAACAGTAACTTGATAACTCATTGCGCCCAGAAAGTTTTTAATTACTCCTATAAAGGATTGTCACCAGGTTTACGTTTCGTAAGAGGATTTGTCTAAAATTGTTTCTATTTCGTTCGAAATCCCTTTCGAGAGGGTGGTTCAAAGGTATGATCAGGTAATCAGATCATTTTAATTATGCGATATCGCGTTTGAATCAAATTAAATGAGTATAAAACAACGTTCAATATTTACGCTCATGATAAACTGATGCGATATGTAAAAGGTCAAAATGCTCTTCTTATACAGCATTGACTGAACACAAACGTGACTTTAAAAGCTGTAGTAGATAACACGCATTAACCTTCTTTATGCCAAAAATGTAGAACACAATATAATCAAATAAACCACGAGCGTAAGTGGGCCAGTACTGGTTGAATCGGTAATATTGCCTCGGAGCTCTCAAATAATCTCAAAAGGTGTACTTGTTTATGAAATATGGGATGCAATACTATGCTCACTACACGCGATACTACTTTGATATGCTCTATTGTTGCCATCAGAGTGTTGTAGATCCATTTGACATTCGCATCCTACTAAGTAACGTTTCCTATAAATGGTTGCTTTTGAAACTATGTCAACACCCTCAAGCTAGTAAGGATACTAAGTTTACTGATGTTCATTTTCTTCTATGAACATTGTAATATGTAGGTGATGTCTGGGACAAAGACACTACGAACAATTGGAAACTCTGCTATACTATAGTGTTGTTCTTTATCTATAATGATTGTATCGGTTGCTCTATTACCAAGAATACACCAGGGAAAATACAAAAGTGTAAATTTATAAAATATCGGAATACATGCCATTTTAGTTTAATATTATTCTAGCACAAAATTCATTTGAACATGTTTGATGCAAAATACCGTAATGGCGTACAAAGTTAATTATGCAGAAAGTGAGTGTAGGGGTAATGTAACCGGATTGAATAAAAGTTTGTAAGCTATATTTCATGAATACAAATAAGTAAATTTTGTATCATAATAATGTTAACGCATTATTAAAACCGTCTCAAAATGTATCTCAAAATATAATTTTGTTGGTATTTTGATGCATTCTGGTAATTCAGTAGTCGATACAGATATTGTATATAGTCATATATGAGTTTCGAATACCTTTAGAATATGTGTCCCGGGTGATGCTTTCTTAAGTCTAAATCAAGTTTATATCTAGCGAATTGAACTTGCATTTTTCTATACCGGGTGGACTGTCGACCTTGAAAACAAAGCGCCTACAGCAAATACATTAAATACATTTAATATACAACATGAAATCCAGCATAACATAGCTTACTAACAAATTCAAATTAATAACATTTTAAAATTAGGAATTAAGTGTAATGTTAACTGGAACCAATGACATTGAATGACCTGTCACCAAATCTACACAAAAATATTATTAAATCTGTTTTGAGATTCAAAACATAATTTGTATTAAAAATTGTAAGACAATAGTAAATAGGCTAAGAATTCAGCAAGCAGTGCAAGTATTTCTCATAGAATAAAGGTGTATGTTGTTTTTTTTTTTCTGTATGTGGCTAACATTGGCATTTTTTGTTATATTTCTATTTATTTTAATAGATATGGAATAAAGAATTTTGAACCAATGCTGTTTCCAGTTTATTCATAAGTACTATCAAAACAATAGGATGCTTAAACGGGAAGTCAATAGGGGACAATAGTAGGCTGGGCCCCATTGGGCAAAAAGTGGCTTAAAAGGTCAACCTGACCACGAAAGATATTCGAATTTCGACTTCAGACATGGCTGGTATATGTTTGGATGCCCCAAGAGTACTGATGTAAACTTATCTTTTCTAAATTGTTAAATAAAAAAGTATGTAAAGCAGGTAGTAGGGGTAGGGGTACCAGATAATCGAAGTTACACATACCATAAGCGTCTTTGTCTATACTTAACATTCGTATTATACTTACTTTCCATTGAATATAGATGAACCTACCTGTTAGACATGGGAGTAACTTTAAAGCTTAAATAATATATAGCACGTTAAACGTTCCATATTTTTAGTGATTTCTTAGAAGTTGTCTCTGCCAAAATGTTTCAGATTGCAACAATTTCGAGACATTTGCCACCCATCCCTTCTCCCAGAAAATATAACAAAATAGCAAAATAGCTACTTTATAAGAAATTAATAAAATCCCGCACAAAAGACAGACACTTTGCACCCTCACTCGGAGTCTTATTATCTGATGAATGTTTTCTCATTTGGGGAAGACTATTCACGTCGTATTGGCTTAAGTAAGCTGAAAATGATCCATTGCGTTAATTGTTCAGCTGGAAAAACATCTATCTCTTTTGATTTTATATAAGATTTCCTTTTCCTTAAATAAAAACATTGGTTAAATTCATTGCAGTGAGATTATTTATGGCTTTCATTTAAAAAAAAATCAATATTGAAATTTTCATCACACCTCAATCATTTTGACGTGTGTTATTTGATTATTTTGAGTTGATGGAGGGTTTGACATGTTAATTTGGTGTATAGCTGAGAGTGCTTACAGTTACGTTATGATATTGTGGTGTGATTGAAAGTGCGGATTTCAAGTGTTTAATAGATGAGCTAAAAACTTATATCGATTATCTACATGTACCCATCCATTGCAGTCTTCCGGTTGCTACACTGAAGCATCTTGTCGTTTAGAGAAAATCAATCCTGTTGCATAACAGGACGCGGCCCGTAAACGTTAATTTCGTTTGTAACATATTTTTGGAAGTATTGTTGAGGCTAAATTTCCCTTGTAAAATCCACATCTGTTAATTTATTCAAAATGCTAAATTCGCACGCTTTGCTGAATATGAATAAAAATCAAAATTGCTTAAGAAAAAAATACACAATCATTCAATTTTGAAGACCTTCCATTTCATGGAATTGGACCTGTGAAAGGTCATTGAAATTGTCGATTTGAGTTGCTCATCGAACATCATACAGTTAGAAATTCCCCATGGAGATAGCTAGTGATATGTATCAAGTATTCTCAATGGACAGTAAAAACTACATTTTCAAACAGTTTTGTTACATTTTTTCCCGTTGCTATGTAAAATGACACAGGAAACCCCAGGTCTGCAATATATCATTGTTTTTCTGTGTACAGAACATTGGTAACGACATTGGGTCGCTATACTGATTGAATGAGAGAACACGGAAGCTTTGTCTAATTTACATTCTGTAGCCATTGTACGAGGCTTAAGGAACAGGTGAACATGTAATTCCAGGGCTAGTTATGCTGCCCCGGAGACGATACAATGGGATCTCACATAAATGACACCATATTTATTGTATCATCCTACACTAATGACATCATGGAAAACTACCTTTTTTGCAATCTCAGATGTTTTGCAACACACAGCAGATGGAAAAACCATGGGCTATTTATAGCACTTAACTCAATCTCTACAATCTCTATCTTGTAAATAACATCTGGTCTGATCTCAATATAGCAATACAGATTCCAGTTTTACTTTGCATGATACTTTGCAATAGTACTTTAAAGTACTATTCCCTTGAAAAATCGTTTCTCAAGTAAAATAGAGAAATAAATGAAGATGATATTTCACAAAATGGAGGATACTTTAAAGCCACTATCAGTCATTTTTTTCCAAAGTCAAAATACCCATTTTGTGTCTAAATTGCTAGTGTTAGGTCATATCAACACCTTATATTACTCTACTTTGTGATAAACAGACACTAAAGCATTTTAAAGCGGTCTTGAAGATGCCATTTACGACAGTTTTGTGTACTAATAAAAGTCGGATCCCGACTTTTATTAGTAAACAATGCATAAAAATTGTAATTTCTTGACAAATACGGCGTGTTAAGCTTAGCCACTTACAGGGGTCTCCACCACAACCATTTCCAATACAACAGTGGAAAAAATGGTCCTCGATGAAAAATAGGGGGCGCGATTTGTTTACATCCTGACGAAATCGCTGATAGTGGATAAAAAAAATGCATAATCAAAAAATCATTAAGTGACATCACACTTTGAAAGTTTGTGTATTTGCAGAACACTATTACTTTTCAAAATAAAAAAAAGAAACTGAAGGAGAAATTTGAATTGAAATGAAATCTGAAATGCCTTTTTGTATATGTATATTTGGTCTTTTTTCTTTTCATTACGCTTAACCAGTGCCTTTGTTTGTACACCCTCTATACGTGACAATTATATTCCTTTTTATAATGTATAGTTTCAATCATTCTTCGTACGCGAGTGTGTGTGCGAGCGCCCTGTGTGTGTGCGCGCGCATGGCGTGTGTGTGTGTGATTGTAGAAAGTTGGCAGTTTTAATATTCAATTATCCACATCCAAAAATACTGTTAAAATTATGACTGTCTACCACTCAACAAAATCCACGGCAACCCGCCATTTTTATCTGCTGACACGTTTGCTTAAAAACAACATTTTCGGCTCATCCGTCAAGTACATAAAAGCATATAGAACATTATGCAGTAGTGTGTACTCTACTGAATCATACACAAGTACACACCTACGTCTACTTGTTTGCCGTGGTGTTGCTCTAGCGTAAACAATGTAAGATATTTGCAAGGTAAAATTAGGAATTTAAAGAAAGCCACAAATTACATCGGTAATAGATTTTTACATCAGTAATAGATTTTAACTAAATTTATAAAAACGGAACACAGGAAAAAGCTTAAGGTATCGTCTCACGAAGATACTTAAAAATTCTTACCAAGAATTCCATTACACACATCGAATTATAGATGATGTGGCATTTGTTAATGTTTGTGGCGCTGGTGTAAGATAGTCTGAAAAACTGACGGGCGAAAGTCCTTATACTTTGCATGGGGAAATTTCGAGTTCTTCGGTCACATGATCTATAGGCAAACATTTTTATGCCAAAATAGGCCTACTTACAAACTATACTAAAATGCTGGGAAATTTCGAGTTCTTTTTTTTGTTTTTGCTTGTTTGTTTTGAATCTTTTTGTTTCAAATTAATTAATACCAACTTTCTTATTAAGCATTTTGCAGATACTACCAGCTGCATATTGTGACTGCTTTAGATCAACTAAAGTTCAGCTTGTAATTTTTGACCACATTTTGTGTACTATAGACACTCCTGTCATATTTCGCCCGACAGCAAACAACCGAGGCCCTCCTGAATGTAAACATGTGACATCATCGGTCACATGAGCTATAGGCAAACATTCTATGCCAAAATAGGCCTACTTACAAACTATACTAAAATGCTGGGAAATTTCGAGTTCTTTTTTTTTTTGTTTTTGCTTGTTTGTTTTGAATCTTTTTGTTTCAAATTAATTAATACCAACTTTCTTATTAAGCATTTTGCAGATACTACCAGCTGCATATTGTGACTGCTTTAGATCAAAATAAAGTTCAGCTTGTAATTTTTGACCACATTTTGTGTACTATAGACACTCCTGTCATATTTTGCCCGACAGCAAACAACCGAGGCCCTCCTGAATGTAAACATGTGACATCATCGGTCACATCATCTATAGGCAAACATTTTTATGCCAAAATAGGCCTACTTACAAACTATACTAAAAATGCTGGGTAAAAATGTGTTCGAATTTTGTGTGAGTTGTACTTTAATAATATTCACATACCCCACCCATCCTAGTATTTTCGCCCTTCCGGTAAATTTTAGCCCTCTTCGAACAAAATATGGTTGTAACCCTCTTTAGGCTAACTGTTATGGCGCTCATTTTAGTTTTAAAATTGACTATTACGCTCTTCCTGGGGTAGCTATAGGTAGAGGCTTGATGAAACCCCATTTTTTGTATTTTGTTCTGCTGTTGCGATTTGTTCAGGGATATAAGCAAGTAACTTACATTGTGAACTACAGTAGTTATTTCCTCCCACATTCAGCAAATTTTCCGGCTTTTTAAAAAATAGAAACTGGCATATTTTGATGTTAATATCGGGTTGGAAAAATATGAGGTTTGCTTAGATGATGACGTAATGACGTCAAATAGAAGGATGTTGGAAAAAGGAACACACATACTTCCGTCTCATTAGAACTTCAACTTTTAACTTTTTTTTACATTTCTTTGCCAGCTACTAAAAAGACGGTTTGAATAAATATACACAATACCAAATTGGGAGAAAAGAATTCCCTAAACCACTGAAAAACAGAACAGGTATTATGCAAAACAAGTTAAGCACTGAAGTGAGCAATTCGGATTCAAGTCGATCAACTCAATTTCCATGGCCATTGTTTAATTTACAAAACAATATGAAAATAATACAACTACAATTAGTTTATTTACTCGATAACCTGCAGACGAAGTCGCCGGTAGGAGATGAAATGTGTCCATTGGATGTACCAATTTGTCCACTCATCACAAATATTTTCCATAATTTAGTTCATATTGATTGAAGCTTCTCTGGACAGACATACCTCAACAAATGAGTGCGTACTGGCTCCCATAACACATGCAACCAATGTATGCAGATACCACATCGTAGGTGAGTTTTCTTCAGGGTATCAAGAACATAGAGGTGTTTGAGGACTCTAGGGAAACATTGCTGTATTATTTGTCACATGGCCTTCATTAGGATTTTCTCAAGACACCTTGTTTATACTTTTCTTTTACATTTGAAACTTGTGAACGATCTCTTTGATATGAAGACCACGGCCGGGACTTTTCTCCTGTTCCATACCCAGCTCACCTTACTATAATTATTCTTCTGTTCCGTACCCTCTTTAATTTCAAGAAGAGTTTCTGAAAATTTTACTTTCCGAACTTACATCTTGAATTGTAATACTAAACGTTCAACAATAAACCTAAGAAAATTGGAAAGTACGGTATATCCAAAGTAGAAACATACCCTGCCACCACCATTAATGATTTGTAATCATAAAGTCATGATTAAGATGCCTGACAATTTCTCAGTTTATGTTTGAAAATACTATGCGAACCACTGACGACGACCATGTAGTAAACCACAGTGAGACATCTATAATACCAAAAAATAGATTTACCTGTCCGGCTATGCATTTCGTTATGCTTTGACATATGGGGGCTGATATTTTGCATGAAGGTAGAGGAAGACAGTCTGACGTTTGTTATCAGGGTTTAAGAGTGACACAAAGGGCCCATGGCCATAGAGGTCAATTTGCATAGAGAAATGCCTTATGACCACCAAATTTGGTCTCATACATAGGTCAAACGCCACATCAACAATAGCCTATAAGCCAATTTCTGCACGGGCCTTAAAGTTCGAGTTTGTTTCACCCATCTGGTGATTAATTTTCCCATATATAACCTGGAAAGGGATGTGTGTCCTCCTAAGTAGAATTAGAAACGTTTGCGCCCCGAAAAGCCGCACATTAGTGTGTACTATTTCAAAATGGCCATCATCATCATCATCATCGTCAACATCGATATCGTCGTCCTCGTCGTCGTCGTCGTGATCGCCATCGTCGTCGTCGTCGTCATCATCGTCATCGTTCAACTACAGGCTTCTTCCAATTGCTGCGGTCCTGGCTAAGGTTGTAATTTGGTCTGGTTGTAACTTATTTTCACTATCCCCAAATAGGTGACGTACATATGATAGAAATGACGTACGTTGCCGACCTAGTCTCTCTTTACCATATGGTGGTGTATAAAGAACGTAAATGTTTAGGTGGTTCGTCATCTGGCTTGCGGAATATTGGCAAATTGCTGGGAAGCGAATGTGAGTAATATTGTGAGACCACCAAAAAGATAATTTATGACAATTGTATTTTATGAACATGCTCTTAGTTCAATATGGCGGCGGTTTTTCAAGCTCCAGGGAACGTAAATCAAGAAGAAACCACCCTGCCAATCTTTTTCTACATTATTAGAACTACAACAAAAGCTGCTGATAACATTTTCCTGCAATTCTCTCTTGTACTTCTCAAAATGCTGGGAAGGAAGATGATTTCTGTAGTAGAGAGAGAAAAAGAGCCTGTGGGACAAGTCCGAAACAAGGATAGGTCTTGATGTGCTGGAAAGATACCAAATTTAAAATTTCCTTCTACAAATAGACAACTTTTTAACTTCTACATAAATATATTTTGTTATTTTTACCGGGAAACACCTATGACGTCACTAGACCTTAGATACAGTCCACACCCATTATATCATTATGCGTTAAGTCAGTTAAACTACATGAAGTCAGATAGAGAGGGTGAGTCACGTGATATCGCATAACTTTACAACACCTGGTCAGACCACAAAATTTCCCCAAATTATGGTGCATCTATGACCAGATGGGTTGTTTAAGGTGAAATCTAACCATGTATGCAAGATTTAACCAACTTGAGCTAAATTCATCCCAAAGTCAATATTATAGTTTATTTAACAATTTTCAAATTTCACAATTGAACCAATTTCCTGGATCGAGACGGGGTTTAAAAGTGCTGAGGCAATAATCAGAAAAGCGTATCTCTTGTTCCACATGGGCCCCATGTCCTTTGTGGGCGTTTTAACATGCAAGGCGAAGTGATCGTTAGAAGCAATAAAATTTATGTTACTCGGAATAATATCATTAATTTGACTATAGCAAGCATTTTCGGTATTTTATTACCGTCCTTAGAGTCTCTTTGAACTTAAGTTATGCCGAACGACAATTTTAAAGTAAACGTAAAGGCTCGTGTCGCAGTTAAGCTGTCTACCTGGAGTGTTCATGTTTCTGTATACTTACACATACAACCTGTATGTTGAGTAAATGTGATTATGTTATCAGTAATTTGATTTTGCAATTTTGATAATCCCACTCACCTCTGTCCAATTTTGTTAAATACATATTTGTAAACATAAAGACCGAAGAAAAAGGTTATCATATTTAAAGGACCACTAGGAAATTTTCTGAGTATACAAATTTCTCTAACAAGTAGAAAATAAAACCAAGAACTGTTTAAACGCTATAGAGAAGCATGCTTGATTTTTCGAAATCATAATTTTATTTAAAGACGGTGATTTCGGCTCAGGTGTGATTTAAAACTTTGGAAATGTCCTCGTGTCACTTTTAATAATCAAAAAATGATATAGAAATAATACGTTTTGTATCATTTTAAAGGTCAAATTTTAAGGTTTGTCCGTAAATACACAGAAAAAATCCCAGAACTTTATGTTATTTCTTTTAATGGCATTGATCAGTAGTTATACGGAATTTCACGGAATTGAACGAGTTGGTATCATCGCATCCGGACTCACTACACACAGTTTTTAAGAGACACATGAGATCTGTAATGTCCAGGAGATGGTGACTTGTAATATATAAACAAACTTAAGTCTACCCATACTTAGGTACGGTTGTCATTAAGACAACGCATTATCCTACTCAAAAAAATTGGTCATCGGTTCACCTAACACAGACTAAGTCACCTGGTCAACAAACGACACCTCGTATAATACAAATGACCTATCAGAGAGGGAAATAATAACGAGTCCTACATTTCTGCTTATTCTTTGCTATAAGAGATTGACAAAAAGGTTGTGAGTAAATTTTTACTGACAGACCTGCGTGTAATCGGAGCTACCAACCCATAGAATTACTGATTATTGTTTCTATGCAATTCCGAAACATACACCTCTGAGTATTTCACAAATCCTTTGCGATGTTTGTACCAAATCTTTAAGTGATTATAAGGAACCTTGGGGAAATAAAGGTCTTGTACATTACTCTTCTTCGTGCACTGCAAAACCACCCCGAGGATTGTGATATTTTTAGGTTGGCGAATTCTCTCAAAATCCTGTCATTTTACTATATAATTGACAAGTTCAACAAAAACATCGTATAACAATCTTTGACTGAGAGGAAACGTGGCTGAATGAAAACATTGTAGAGATGGAGGGAGGAAGAGAGTGGAAGAGAGAGAGGAAGGAGATATTAGAGAAAGTAAGATGTATGTAATTCGTACTAACAACCCAGATAGCACGCATATATTGGCCCAACAATGGTTCCCCATCGGTAATCTTGGCATCGGCATCACGTGACTAACGTATATTGGGCCACTATTGGTTTTCCATTGGCAATGTGATATCGGCTTCATATCGGCATCCTTTAATGGTCATTGGCGCATCATATTGGCAATCGACCAACAGCCAATATAGAGCCAATTATTGGGATAACGTTGGCCCAATATTGGCTTAAGGCTAATTGTTTGCCTAAAAATAGCAGGGTGAGAAAACAATAAAAACATACAGAAATACGCTAAAATCTCTCAAGGACGATTGTTTTGATCAGAACACAATATTTCAAAAATATTATACTATATAATACCAATTTCAATAAAAAAAAATAAACTATTTGACTAGCTCACATTATTTAATTAATTTATTTAAATAAAGCAGGTTGAAAATATATTTATTTTGCCAATAAAAAATATTGATATATTCCCAATATTGGTTCAATATCTATTTCCAAGAATTGGCCCAATATTGTGCCAACATTGGCCCGGGTCCAATTTTGGGCCGATGAGCAAATAATATTGGACCGATAACTGTAGCCAATACTGGTCCGATATTGAGTATATATTGGGCCTATATTGGCCCAATATCTCCATGTTATCTGGGAACATCAGCGCAATCAGATCGGGGCAGCCTACATTGTTGGGCTGACGATGTGAAGGCAGATATGGATCGAGAATGTGTAAACTAGACCGTTTGTCCTGGTAAAATCCGAAGCACACTTCGAGTATAATAATTGTGATGTATTCAAAATTCGAGTACACTCTTTGCATCATGTAGGCCTATATTTCGATTACAGTGTTATTATGGAGTACATTCGGAGTACAATGTGTTCCAAATGTACTTTTTTCTGTAGACATTACCGCAGAGCAAATTCGAAACGGGAGAGTACATTTCCTAGTACATTTCAATACAGTGTGTTCCAAATGTACTTGTTGTTTCTCTTGACATTCCTTATAGATACACATTTGCAACAGTGTGCTAATACACTTTGTTTCACTAGACAATCCCTGGGAGCAAATTAAATGGGGTAGTACTTTCCGAGTGCATTTCCAATACAGTGTACCTTTTTCTTGACACTCAAAAAATACACTATACTTTTTGGAACATGGAAGTAGTATATTCCGAGTATTTCGAAATGTATTATGTCTGTAGATATCCCCGAGGATTACATTTTGATTACATTTTAGAAATGCTTAGAGTTTGTTTCTAGTATACAGGGTGAGTCAAAAAGATTTACACTCGTTTGTTTGAATTTTTCTAAAGCGGTGAAAAATTTACCAAAGATACCGACTATCACATATAAAACTAGGTTCTTTCATCTACTAGAGAAATTTGAGCTTTGATTTTTGAACTTTGCATTGCGACGTTATGCTAACTTAAGATAGGTATCCCCCCTTTTTCACTCTGTCCACGGAATCACTGTTGTGGAATTTGGCAAAAGAGACTTGGATGAGTCTCCAAGACAATCATGACATCTTGGCTTGCTTTGATCCTTTTGGTAACCTCACCATGAAAAATGTAAAACTATTTCATTATTTTGAAATCAATAACAAATTATGGAATTTTACACCCAAATCTTGAAGCATTACTTCAATAAATGTTCGAATTGTTCACATATTTTTCACGGAAAGGGAAGGCCAATATTAGGCATCTGTGCAATCACGGCAATATTGGAACATTACACACATTCAACGTACATCTGCTTTTCCCTTTGAATTTCAATCCTTTCCTCTCCCTTCCCTCTCTTTTCTCTACTCCCTTTCTGCTTGTCCTTTTCCCACTTTCCTGCTTTACCGCTAGTTTTAGCTTGTTTCCTTGGTAATGGGGAAGGGGACAATGTTGCCCCCTTCCCCCTGAATCCTGTTCTCTACGCTAATTTCATTGACTATTGTAAGAATTTTATCCATAACAGTCGATTGGATTAGGTAAAAATGGTGACTTTAGAAAAAAATACCAAAGTTAGTGAGGATTTCAATGACATAACCCAATAGCTTTTGCTGCTGTGGACGTGAAGAATTGTACAATCCGTGGTCAATATGGTTTTTGGCGGCTTTCCGTTAATTTACCATATCTGCAATATGCGAAAAGATACTTTAGATTTTTTTCCAGTGACAGTGGATATAATGAGCTACGTGTTTCCATGTATAAAAAACAATTTCTGAACTTGTTAAATATTTTAAATATTTTTCTGAAATCGAGTGTAAATCTTTTGATCACCATGTATTCTCGACTACAATGTTATCGAAATGTACCTGTCAGTTAGACCTTTGTAAGTGAACAAGTAGAGTGAGTGAAATTTAGTACGTGTTGAGCTTTTTATATTAGTGTACTCAAAATGTACTCGGATGAGTGTTTCAAATCTGCGCCTACGGATCAATATGATAATGTATCGTGTTGCACTAGACGGAACAAATATTGTTATTCTTAGAAAAAACCAATACATACATTCAAACTGATAAATTATTCACTTATGTATATTTAAAGCTGTCTAAAGCACTCGATGACGGTCACTCCACTTGACGTATCCACCAGCTGCCTATGTATGTAGGTCGCGCCATTAATCACGGTTTGTTCTGCATTTACAGTCCTACGTACGTCGAACCGACTAAATCAGGGATTTTCTGCGAGTAAAGTTTAAGATATATCTTGTTAACGCTTGTCTTGATCTCAGAGGTAAAGTTATAAAAATGATCTTAACTTAGAGAATGTTTGACTTCGTTTTGAGTTAGATCTATCAATCTTGTTTGCTCTCACATGAATATAGTATGTTCAAAATGGAACACAACATTTGATTATACATAATGAATCTAATTGATATGACGGTCACGGTGAATATCATGTGCCATTTTTGTGTTGAAGGGAATTTCTTCAAAAACATGTTTTCATTTTGATAAAATAGACAATATTAAATTTTTTGTGGACAATTTGTGTTTGAAAAGTAGCAGTACCCTTAAGGTAATCTGTATTACAAATACATACCCACTCACGAAACAGACGCAGGATTACGTTTTTGAAATGGTCGCATCTCGCGGATCAACGTTCAACCGACCCTGTTAAGGCTGCATGATGCGCTTTGTATATTTGAAAGGGGGCTTTTAAATCAGAAAGCACAATTCGATCAAATTGTAGTAAATTTTGCGAACACATTTTACTGAAGTGTCAACAATTTGAATATTAAATTACTGGATTTTAACTAAGCCAAAATCAACCTAAATTCACATGATTTGAGCAAATTTGAGCAATGATTGCATTAAAAGCACCAGTTTACATGCATTGGATGCATTCTAGCTGAGGAGTCCCAAAAGGCTCTCAATTCACACAAACCAAAACTGCTCTAAAAGCACCCAGTTTGAGCACACTTTTGCATCTTGGTAAATGTTCAAACCACTTTTCTGTGAAACCAAACAAATTAGAACTCTAATATAACACCATTAGTAGGGTTATAAATCAGAATCCCATTCTAGAAGTTTGGGGAAGAAGGTTTGAAGATGTTTTTCTATAGTTTTGAAGGGTGCTGAATCAGAATTTTTGGGTCCAATGTGGGGAACTTTGTAAAATATGTCTGTATTATATTTAGTTACGTATCATCCAGAAATTGTTGTAAAGGTATAAATTGGGGGTATGAGACATGTTTTTATCATCAGATATTTATATTAATATTACTTTATTTGTTATCAGTCTTAAATGTCAAGATGTTGGTCAAGTGAAAACAGGTACAGTTCAATTTGGTAGGTTTAAAGAACTTAAACTGAAGGAATATTGCCATAATTTTTCATTTGAAGTATGTTAACAAACCAAAATATACTAGACATGATTTTCTAATTGTCAAGGTTATATTGTTTCATATTAAAATTCGCACTTTTATAGTGATTTCTGGATAATATAACTAAATATATCCAGATGGTAAATTTTACATTTTAACGAAATTTGAAGACGTCTACATATTGCTGCCATCTTGGAATTAAGGCAAGATGATATTAATATATGCCGACAATTAGTTTACGATGCCTTTAAAATAAAATAACATGGTTTCTCCACCATTTATTATTCAGTCAACTGTGTATTTATTCACAAATGTGCCATTTTATGGAATTGTTTGAGACATTTTGCCCCATCCTGATCTGAAGCAAGCTAATCACTTGATAATGTTCCTGATACTCGTGAAAATACAGTGTGTTTTTTCTTCCCATATTAATGATTATTTTGGCCCCATATGCCCGCATTTTAATAAAAATTTTTTCAATATTTTGGACGCCATCATTTAGGTATTGGCTGAAATACTGCATGTTTTCATTGTTTTTAACATTTTACTGCGTTATAGAATGATTAAAGGAAGCATAACAGTTGAATTTGAATTTGTACTGTGTTGTTAATTTTGAAATATGACGTCCTACTTAATTTGCATGTAATGGTAACCCACACTCAAAAAAATTGGCACCATCATTTTTTGTTCATCATCTCATAATTAACAGTTCCCGCAGAGACTGAAAATAAAACGTCAAATCCAGGGACACATATGGCCCCCGACTATTACAGTAGTTATTTCCACTCACAAAAATTTTCGCAAAATTTCCGGCTCTTTACTTTTCTAAAATAGACTGTCATATTTTTGATGTTCATATCGGGTTGGGAAAATATGAGGCTTGCGCAATAATGACGGAATGACGTCACATAGAAGGATGTTTGGAAAAAGGAACACCAACTGGATATCAGATTTGATATAATTTATTAGCTTTGCGAGACTTGCATCACATCCCCTTCTTTTATCTTCACGATCCCGCGGTCAATTTCTAATTATAAACACGAAACTTTCTTCTCAAAAAACCAAACGGGGAATCCCATTTCTTCATGACAAATTGTTCACCTAAACAAGTGTAAACAGACCGGAGATTCTCATCTTTGGGTTTTCTCAACATGTAAGGGGTTTATTACCTTACATGGCAACCAGGATATACAACACATCACTTCACGTAAAAGAAACGTTATTAATTATAGAAGTCAACAGGAATTACGTAATTAAGGAATGAGGGTTAAGCTTGCAGATTAAAAAACAAATATCAGACTATTGCACGTTTCTCACAAAATCATTATGTTCACACTATGCATTAAATCTCTCCAACCATCCGTACGCCACAACAATATGTAACGTTTAGCCTTTACTGTTGTTTAACTTTTCTTGGCCAGCTACTAAAAAAACGGTGGAATAATATACCAATATCAAATTGAAATAAAAGAATATATTTCCAACATCAAACAGGAAGAAAAAATTCCCTACACAACTGAAAACACGAACCGATATCATGCAAAACAGTAAGCACTGCAGTGAGCAATTCGATTCAAGCGTTATACTCAACTTCCCTGGCCATTGTTCAAGTTGACAAAACAATATGAAAATAATACAACTACAATTATTTAATTTAATCGATATCCTGGCGAAGTCGCCCGTAGGAGACGAAATGTGTCCATTGGAGTACCAATTTGTCATCACAAATATTTTCCCTAATTTAGTTCAATATTTGGTTTAGGATCCTCTGGACCACATACCCAACAATGAGTGCGTACTGGCTCCCTAACACATGGCAACCAATGTATGCAATACCACATCTAGGCGAGTTTTCTTCAGGGGTATCAAGAACATAGAGGTGTTTTAGGACTCCTAGGGAATATTTCCGTATGATTTTGTCACATTGCCTTTCCATAGGATTTTCTCAGACCCTTGTTTATACTTTTCCACACGTGCTTATTCAGTGTACTGGCCTTCTTTTACATTTGAAACTTGTGAACTATCTCTTTGATTATCAAGACCACGGCCGTGACTTTTCTCCTGTCCATACCCAGCTCACCTTACTATAAGTATTCTTCTGTTCCGTACCCTCTTTAATTTCAAGAAGATGTCTGAAATTTTACTTTCCAAACTTACATCTTGAATTGTAATTCTAAACGTAAACACAACAAACCTAAGAAAATTGTAAAGTATATCCAGAGTAGAAACATACCCTGCCACCACCATTAATGATTTGTCATCATAAAGTTCTTGATTAAGTGCCTGACAATCTCTCAGTTTATGTTTCAAAATCTCTGCGAACCACTGACGACGACCATGTGTAAACCAACTGAGACATCTATAATGCTAAAACAATAGATTTATCTGTTCGGCTATGGATTTCGTTATGCTTTTGACATATGGGGCGGATATTTTGCATGAAGGTAAGGGAAGACGTCTGAATTTTTTATCAGAGTTTCAGAGTTGACACAAGGGCGCCTGGCCATAGAGGTCATTTTGCATATGAAATGCCCTATGACCACCAAATTTGGTCAAAAGACCACTGATCTGAGCACATGCAGAAAATATGAAGAAAATTTTCATCCCATAGGTCACACGCCACATCAACAATAGCCATCGTCGTCATCATCAATCGTCATCGTTCAACTACAAGCTTCTTCCAATTGGCTGCGTCCTGGGCTTCAAGTTTATTTGGTCTGGTTGCAACTTTTTTATTTTCTTCTATCCCCAACATGGGGTGACGTACGTATTATAGAAATGACGTACGTTGCCGGACCTAGTCTCTCTTTACCATATGGTGGTGTAATAAAGAGCGTAAATGTTTAGGTGGTTCGTCATCTGGCCTTGCGGAATATTGGAAATTGCTGGGACACGAATGTGAGTAATATTGGTGAGACACCAAAAAGATAATTGTTTTTGTGAACATGCTGCTTAGTTCATATGGCGCGGTTATTCAAGCTCCATGGAACGTAAATCAAGAAGAAACACCATACCCATCTTTTTCGACATATTATAACCACCAAAGTAAAGCTGCTGATAACATTTTCCTGCAATTCTCTCTTGATTTCTCAAAATGCTGGGAAGGACGATCATCTCGGTAGTAGAGAGAGAAAAAGAGCCTGTGGGACAAGTCCGAAACAAGGATAGCTCTTGATGAGCTGGAAAGATACCAAATTTTAAAATTTCCTTCTACAAATAGACAACTTTTTAACTTCTACATAAACATATTTGGTTATTTTTACCGGGAAACACCTATGACGTCACTAGACCTTAGATATAGTCCACACCCATTATATCATTATGCGTTAAAGCAATATTAGCACCTGTTTTTATGAAGAGCGTCCCCAATTTTTCATTAAAAAAAATTGAGATTTTTACACGGTTGCATTGGTAACTGGCTAGTAAACTATACCTGTGAATGGTTAAGCTCAAAAATGTCTGTGTGTCACAAACGAAGGAATTTTGTAATTAGAATAATTATTATCGGGATCCCGATAATAATTCAACGGCTGCTGGAAACGGCCTTCCAATGTGAAGTAGCCGGGAAATAGCGCCATGTACGTGTCTACGCTCATCCATTAGTTGTTTTATTGGTTCAGGCAAGTCTAGTTAGAGGTTATCTTCTCGAGGTGGAGCTATTTCATCATGGACGAACATAAACCTAGCATTTCCAGTTCTGCCGTTAAGTCCAATCTGGGATCCCAATTCTAATAACAAAATATTTTATGATAGATACGCATTTCTAAGCTTTCTCGTTCGCAGGTATAGTTTCCTAGACAATTACCAACGTAACTGTGCCAAAATATCAACTTTTGAAAATTGGGGGCGCTTTTCAAAAAATGTGCTAATATTGCTTTAAGTCAGTTAAACTACATGTAGTCAGATAGAGAGGGTGAGTCACGTGATATCGCATACCTTTACAACACCTGGTCAGACCACAAAATTTACCCAAATTATGGTGCAACTATGACCAGCTGGGTTGTTTAAGGTGCAATCTAACCATGTATGCAAGATTTAACCAATTTGAGCTTATTTCATCCCAAGGTCAATATTATGGTTTATTTAACAATTTTAAAATTTCACAATTGAACCAATTTCCTGAATCGAGACGGGGCTTAAAAGTGCTGAAGGCAAATAATCAGAAAAGCGTATCTCTTGTTTTACATGGGCCCCATGTCCTTTGTGGGCGTTTTAACATGCAAGGCGAAGTGGTCGTAAGAAGCAATAAAATTTATGTTACTCGGAATAATATCATTAATTTGACTATAGCAAGCATTTTCGGTATTTTATTACCGTCCTTAGAGTCTCTTTGAACTTAAGTCATGCCGAACGACAATTTTAAAGTAAACGTAAAGGCTCGTGTCGCAGTTAAGCTGTCTACCTGGAGTGTTCGTGTTTCTGTATACTTACATACAACCTGTATGTTGAGTAAATGTGATGATGTTATCAGTAATTTGATTTTGCAATTTTGATAATCCCACTCACCTCTGTCCAATTTTGTTAAATACATATTTGTAAACATAAAGACCAGAAGAAAAAAGGTTACCATATTTAAAGGACCACTAGAAAATTAGAAATTTCCCTAACAAGTAGAAAATAAAACCAAAAACTGTTTAAACCCTATAGAGAAGCATGCTTGATTTTTCGAAATCATTTTATTTAAAGACGGCGATTTCGGCTTCAGGTGTGATTTAAAACTTTGGAAATGTCCTCGTGTCATGATATAGTATAATACGTTTTGTATCATTTTAAAGGACAAACTTTAAGGTTTGTCCGTAAATACACAGAAAAAATCCCAGAACTTTATGTTATTTCTTTTAATGGCATTGATCAGTAGTTATACGGAATGTCACGGAATTAAACGAGTTGGTATCATCGCATCCGGACTCGCTACACACAGTTTTTAAGAGACACATGAGATTTGTAATGTCCAGGAAATGGTGACTTGTAATATATTAACAAACTTAAGTCTGCCCATACTTAGATAAGGTTGTCATTTGCACAGCACATTATCCTACTCAAAATAATTGGCCATCGGTGCACCTAACACAGGCTAAATTCACCTGGTCAACAAACGACACCTCGTATAATACAAACGACCTATCAGAGAGGGAAATAATAACGAGTCCTACATTTCTGCTTATTCTTTGCTATAAGAGAATGACAAAAAGGTTGTGAGTATATTTTTACTGACAGACCTGCGTGCAATCGGAGCTACCGACCCATAGAATTACTGATTATTGTTTCTATGCAATTCCGAAACATACACCTCTGAGTATTTCACAAATCCTTTGCGATGTCTGTACCAAATCTTTAAGTGATTAAAGGAACCTTGGGGAAATAAAAGTCTTGTACATTACTCTTCTTCGTGCACTGCAAAACCACCCGGAGGATTGTGATATTTTTAGGTTGGCGAATTCTCTCAAAATCCTGTCATTTCACTATAATAATTGACAAGTTCAACAAAAACATCTTTGACTGAAAAGAAACGTGGCTGAATGAAAACATTGTAGAGAGGGAGGGAGGAAGAGAGTGGGAGAGAGAGGAAGGAGAGATTAGAGAAAGTAAGATGATTCGAGGGTTGACAAACAGAAGGACGTAACTCAGCACTGAAAGAAATATTAAAGAATTTCTTTAATTCTACTGTAATACTGCTTTTGAGAAATGTGATGTTTAATATTTTCTACTAAGCAAATCTATTCATTACTCAAAATGTAAACATCTCATAAAGCTCGTATATGGTACTGTAAGCAAACATATAAACTTTAGTAATAAGCTATTACGAACAGCAGAATTAAAGAAATTCTGTAATATTTCTTTTAGTGCTGAGTTACGTCCTTCTGTTTGTCAACCCTTGATATGTAACTCCTACTAACAACATCAGCGTAATCAGATCGGGGCAGCCTACCTTGTTGGGCTGACGATTTGAAGGCAGAAATGGATCGAGAATGTGTAAATTAGATCGTTTGTCCTGGTAAAATTCGAAGCACACTTCCGAGTATAATAATTGTGATGTACTCAAAATTTCGAGTACACTCTTTTGCATCAAGTACAGTTCGATTACAGCGTTATTATGGAACACATTCGGAGTACAATGTGTTCCAAATGTACTTTTTTTTCTGTAGACATTACCGCAGAGCAAATTCGAAACGGGAGAGTACATTTCCTAGTACATTTCAATGCAGTGTGTTCGAAATGTACTTGTTGTTTCTCTTGGCACTCCTTATCCCTAAAATCCCTAAAACCCACTTTTACCCACTTTCAAAATTTTGGACAAAATCCTCCATTTCAGTGTATTTCATTGCGGCCAACCAGCCAGCCATAACAGGCCGAAAGCTTTCAGCGACACCACAACTCTTACGTCCAAAGGCCACTTCCAGGTGAAGACCAAGGAAGCGGTACGCTCTGGACTTAGTTTATTTTTGAAATGGCTACGTGACATTTCACCCAACGTTCGCTTAGTATAGCTAGGGGGATTTTTAGCTGACCAATGAAGTGGTCCGCTAATGGAAAAATTTCCCTGCCGTGGCCCGGCTACGTGACTCTTCACCCAAGAGTTGGGTTAATAATCTAGAGCGATTTACCGCTGACCAAGGAAGCGGTCCGCTCTGGACTTAGTTTTTTCTGAACTCTGGACTTAGTTAATTTTTGAAAAATCTCCTGCCGTGGCCCGGCTACGTGACTTTTCACCCAAGAGTTGGGTTAATAATCTAGAGCGATTTACCGCTGACCAAGGAAGCGGTCCGCTCTGGACTTAGTTTTTTTCTGAACTCTGGACTTAGTTAATTTTTGAAAAATCTCCCTGCCGTGGCCCGGCTACGTGACTTTTCACCCAAGAGTTGGGGTAATAATCTAGAGCGATTTACCGCTGACCAAGGAAGCGGTCCGCTCTGGACTTAGTTTTTTTTCTGAACTCTGGACTTAGTTCATTTTTGAAATGTCTGAGAGGCACTACCTCCTATAGTATACGTTCTGGTCGCGGCCCATTTTCTATCCTTAGAGCAACTTCATAGCGATGGTCCAGTACTTAACCTCAACTGACTTGTGCGAGTTTGCAGTCAGAAACCGGGCATGATACGTACTCTCTAAAACTTTGGATATGAACCCTTCATCACCTTATCTTACATAGGCTTCCCGGGAACCGAACAGTGGCCAACATTTCTTGCGGACCCTACGGTAGTCTCCGCCCAAGAAATAGGTGATTTTCCGTTGTGTCTGGCTAAATGTTCTGCCGTGGCCGGCCACTTGAAAAGGTGCTTATTAGATTTCTAGTTTACGATTAGATTACCGGCAGCTTGGTGAAAACTACGCGGTTTACATGCGTGGCCTGCCACGACTAGAAAATTCACCTAGCCGAGGGCCTACGGCAGTTACTTACCAGGCCAGGGCAGGTTGAATTTTCAAAAATGACTAAGACCAGAGCGGACATTTCCTTGTTCAGTGAGAGTCCGCCCTATGTCTTTGTGTGAAAGTCAACCTAGCCGGCCACGGCAAAGTACGGTATCCAGCCAGGGCAGGATGAATTTTTCAAAAATGACTACGTCCAGAGCGGAACGCTTCCTTGTTCAGCGGAAGTCGCCCTATGTCTTTGGGTGAAAAGTCACCTAGCCGGGCCACGGCAATTACTCATCCCAGCCGAGGGGCAGGAGGAATTTTCAAAAAAGGACCATAAGTTCGCCACTCGGAACGCCGTCTCCGTGTTTCACCAGCGGGAAGTCGCCTAGGTCTTTGGTTGAAAAGTCACCTATCCGGTCCCGGCAATTACGTATCCAGGCCACGGCAGGAATGAATTTTCAAAACTGAACTAGTCCAGAGCGGAACGCTTCCTTGGTTCAGCGGGAAGTCGCCCTAGGGTCTTGGGGTGAAAAGTTCCCCCTAGCCCGGGCCACGGCAAGTACGGTTTCCAGGCCACGGCCAGGATGATTTTCAAAACTGAACTAAAGTCCCAGAGCTGAACGCTTCCTTGTTCCGCTGGAAGTCGCCCTAGGTCTTTGGGTGAAAAGTAACCTACCGGGCCCACGGCAAGTGACGTTGGCAGGCCACGGCCAGGATGAAATTTTCAAAAAATGACTAAGTCCAGAGGGACTGCTTCCTTGTTCAGCGGGTAGTGCCGTGGTCCTTCTTTTGAAAGAAAGGTTTCGCTGCCGTTGGCCGGCTAAGGTTTGCATCGTGCGGTATTCGCACCACTTCTGTCGGCCGGGAATCACCCGGAGCTTACTAAAACATGTTGGCCACCTGCCGGTTTCCGCAAAACCAACGTAAAATTAGGGTTTGAGGGAACAAACATCATGTATGAAAGAGTACCAACGGGCCTGCCTGGTTTCTGCTCGCAGTCCCATGCCGTCGGTTGTGGTTAAGTTATGAAGTTGGTTCAAGTGGAATGTGGTGTCGATGGCTAATGGCCGCGAACCAGAACGTATACTATAGGGGGCTTTAATACTCCACGTGGTCGGGCCACGGACCATTACACGCAGTAGCTGCGGCTTAATTCGGTTAAAGATCAAGGAAACCGACCGCTCTGGACTTTTTTCCACCCTTCACTATGGCTGTTGACTAGGGCCAATTTCCCGCTTAAGAACGAGGCCAAGTGGGTCCGCCCGCCTCTGGCTTTGGCCGTATTCGAATTTTCACCGGAAATAGTCACTTTGGGAAGAACTTTTGGACGTGGAAAGATCCGTTTCCATCAAGTGACCGACCCGGTTCCACCACGTGACCATTCCTTTCATTCCAAGGTATAAATTATAAATGCGATCAGTTTTCAGGTAGTATCAGATGGCGCAATGGATAGGGCAATGGACCGAAGACCAGACACTACACCAACCCGCTATGTTCGATTCCGTTTCGATTCCACTGAAGGTAATTCAATTTTTGTTTTTTGTTTTTTTGTCTTTTTCGCAAACCTGTTCTCACGTAATAACTTCACGTGATACCGTCACGTGAACGCGGCACGTGATGATTTGTGGCACGGGGAAACTGCTAGGGTATAAAAGGAGCGAACGCCCAGCGATCTGTATCAGTCTAGCAGGCACGCAATGGAAACTCTGAAAAAAGGTCATCTGAGATCTTGTTCGGGAGGGAGGGGGGTGGGAATGAAACTACAACTTCTGAGGAGGAAATGGCGGAGAGAGTATTTGGAGAGGATGCGGGAGAGATGAAGAGGAAACACGCTCCGCTCCGAGGAAGAGCTGGAGCAGGGGGAGATAGAATTTTGGGATCTGGAATTCTGGAGGAAACGAGAATTCGAATAACAAAGCGCGCAAAAAACCAATGTCAGCCACAGCCTGTATTGCCTGCGGGATAGGATGCGGTATAGGTCATACCCCGCGCCTCCAACTTCAGTGGAGCCGGCGCTCTTTTCCCCCACCTTCTTTTGGCCTAGGCCAAAGAAAGGGGGAAGGGAACCGGTCCGCATCCAGTCCATCTTGCAAGGCTATCCTGCCCAGAAGGAATCAACCAAACCTCGCGTTGGTCACATCCCCAGGATGTCTTGCCCTGAGGCATGCATGGCATTGCTACACACTTCAACTTCACCGGTAATGCATCCAGTCCATTGGGCAAGGCTATCCTGCCAAGAGCGGAGCAACTCCCTCGCGTTGTCATACCAAGGATAGTTTTGCCTGATGGCATGCCATGGAATGCTAAACAAGATGTTGCGCCGATCTTCCCTAACCCTTCGCCGTCAATCGCTTCAGTGCTGGCTCCACAACAAGTCCCCAGCCTACACTACAGTTGTGACCCTTGCCAATAAATCCCACATGGGAGGCCTTCCATCCGACCGGTATTTGGGTCCTGTGGCCGCAAGGAACTGAATGGGCTGGACCCTATCCTATCCAGGATAATATTGGTTTCCCTGCGCCGTGGTGCTTTGGTTTAACCACCAGTTCCAAATACAAACTACTGCTACATCAAGACTTGTAACATCAATCTTCTCTACTATCATACTGCTACCTCTCCAATCCACCCGCAATCGCTTCAGTGCTGCACCTAACAAGGTCCATCTACATCTAAAACCGTTGGACCTGGCCAATAAAATCACAAATGGAGGCCTTCATCGACCGGTATTTGGATCCAGTACCCGGCAAGGAACTGTATGAGCCCGGGCCCTATCCTATCCAGGCTAATATAGGCTCCCCTGTGCCACGGTGCGTTGGTTTAACCAACAATTCAAAATACAAACTACGCTACCATACAAGTCTTGCAGCCTGCAGCTACTTCTACGAACAGAAGTTTAAGCCGGAAATACTACAGTCACACCAAATAAATCTGATCAGAACGACTTCTGTGATAAACATATTTGACCTTAATTCAAAAAGAACCACATTTCCCTTGCCCATAACTTCCAATACACTTACATTGTCAGACAAATTAAAAACAACAAATTCCCTCGAAATTAGCAAAAGGGTTATTAACAGCCTATAGCCCCAACCTTACGGTAAAACTGCCCGCGCCTTAACCGGCGTGCGGCCGCCCCTTAGTTACCTCCAGCGCCAAGGAAGGGTCAGTTGGCCCGGGTTAAGGTAGGGGTTGCGACCGCGAAAAGGTCAGGTGTTGGGACCGTGTTTCATGCAGTGGCCCCACTTACGGTAAAGCTGCACGCGCCTTAACAGCGTGGCGGCCGCCCCTTCGTTACCGCCAATTGAAGGGTATTGTCGGGGTTGCGACCCGGAACAAAGCGTAAAGGTCAGGTCTAGAACACTAGAAAGTTTACCGGAACACAACTTACAATGCTTTGGCCCGGCTAGGTAGAAAGTTTCGCTGCGTGCCGGCTTGGATTCCAAGGTATAAATTAATAAAAATCATCATTTTTCAGGTAAGTCTCAGATAGTGTAGTGGATAAGGCACGGAACCAAGACCGCTAGGATTCAGAATTTCCAGGTTCGAGTCCTCAGTCAGGTAAGTAATGGTTTTCCTCTTTCTTTTTGTCATACGTTTTTGTACTCCCCGCCTTGCCCTGGGGGAGGGGAAATGCCTGAGGGGGGATTTTATTTTTTTCGCTTTTCTTTTTCGGACTTAGAAAAAGTTTCAGCGGATTGGGGGTGAAGGGTCCCTTGCCCGGGTCAAGGTCAGAGGTTTGTGACCCGGTTAGAGGTCAGGGGTTGTGACCGGTGTAGAAGGTTTTTTATTGTCCGCCGTACTCATAGTTCGGATATTCTCAGTCCTTAGTTTTTATAGTCCGGGGATGTACAAATGTAGAATTACAGTCCGTCGTACTATAGTTACCGGATTGAAAGTCCGGCACATGGGGATGCAAGTCCTGGGTGGACTAGCACTCCTTAGTTAATTGGTGTCCAAATATGAGACGTACTATCAGTCCTAGTAGAGATTGGGTGCGTTCGAGTATGTTTAGGTATTTTCATGACTTATTTGTTCCATTTACACAAACACAACCGAACTCTTGACGCCGCCCCCCCCCCCATGATGCTGGTGCCGTCGCACCTTATGTATTGATCAAAACTGTGGGGACGCTTTACATGACCTACGGTACCAATCGTCCCCTTGTTCTCCACCTAACAATGTTGAAACCTGAATACTTTGACCGGTGGGGATGGGGTGGGATGAATTTTTTTTGAATTGTTTAATCTAAACCACAAAGGAACAGTAATTTCAAAACTCCAAACCTGACCAATATAGGCCTATTAAAAGACACAAAATATAAAAAGTGTCCGACAGGTTTTTGTCCAGGAGAGTAATCCGCAACATGGACATATGTTGAATCTGAACTTTGTACATGACATACCAGCACTTCGACAGTTTACAGGAGGAGAAATACAAACTTCTCTCAAGAAATCTACTCACGTAAGTAAATCTACACTGCTGCGCTGCTGCTGCTACTACTAACTCTAACTACTACTCCTACTACTACTACTACTACTACACTACTACTACTACTACTAAACACTACTATACTACACTACTATCTACTAACTACTACTACTCTACTACTACTACTACGGCTTAATTCACTTCAGGTATCTAATAAATTGGTCACAATTCTTGTTTTCTCGAATTCTGTTCAAAATCTGACTCGCTGAATTCAATTTCGTAATGTCATGTTTCATAACATAATACATGTATAGTGCCTTAAGTGGCAAAAATGCATAGGTTTTTAGTGTTCAATAATTCACTAAAGTTCAGAAATGAAGTCTGCTGTTTAATAAAGAATCCATAATTAACAAAACTTAATACTTACAATTCTTTGTA
>JAMKCH010011224.1:0-42552 GCA_023653785.1 Ophioderma brevispina | reverse complement strand
TTCTGTTATATAGTAGAGT
Organism: Ophioderma brevispina; assembly: GCA_023653785.1. Taxonomy (NCBI): domain Eukaryota; kingdom Metazoa; phylum Echinodermata; class Ophiuroidea; order Amphilepidida; family Ophiodermatidae; genus Ophioderma; species Ophioderma brevispina. The sequence continues at coordinate 42,533 of JAMKCH010011224.1, read as the reverse complement.
GATTTCATATAGCTCAGAAGCTCAAAAGAATTCCCCTACCTTTTATTTTGGCTTACAGAAATAACTTAAAATGAAAACAAAAAGGCGATTTCTATATGCCCTCATATTCAATATAAAACATAGGCTGATTTTGTATTTGCTCCTATACGAAAATTAGAAATTTCACATCACAGTTTTTGTACCAAAGACAGATTTCCTCAGCTTAATCCTTACAGAATGGGATGTTTTTGATATAAGCTTTACAATTAACAACCATCCCCAAAATCAGAATTTCCAATTTTCTTTTCGGACACCTTTTAGTTGAAATCTCTCGTTGCACCGTTAAATATTTGGTGCCGAAAAAGGGGGTTTTAAGCAAGCCGGTGAAAAAACCTGAATGGGTTGTAACCACACCCCCCCCCCCCTTCGGTAGACGGAGTGTTTAAACAAAGAACAAATATAATTATATGTTCTGGCGTTTCCAGTTTGCAATTTTAAGAATACAACTAGTTAACAGGAATATTTTCACACACTTAAGTATTTGATTCCAGAATATTTTTGTATATAAAATCGTTTTCTTGTGTGTAGATGCAGAGCCTGCTACAATTATTTTTATTGAAGATACACTAATCAAGTAACCTGTTTGTCTAAATCTAAAAAAAAGGTTGTCAACGTAAAAAAACCACCAAGTTTTAAAAATAGGATGAGCCATAAAGCTAATAAATGTAAAGAGAGACCAAGTATACTCAAGTTGGGTCTGCCTTCATGGGCAACTTTGTCCGCATTGTTTCTTCCATTTCCGAAATTTCTTGTTGCGACTATTCGTGATATTTGCATTAAAGGAACCATCACATCAATCATTAGACCAAATTGTGTTACTTAAATAAATCCAACTGTAATTTCTTCCTTGTTTAAGAAGGTTAATATTGGCAGTTTAGTAGTTTTTTGAATTGGTATTCCTATTTTCTTGGTAACGGGTTCCTTGTTCTGACTTTAATACTTTTTACGTGATATTTGCTTATTTTCTTTGTTTTCTTGCGTGATTTCTTGTTGTTTGAGATGTATTCATACGGATAAAGCCCAACTCTCGTTGTAACATCATCCACGCAGCGCACTTATCCTTCCCAAGGAAATGTTGTTCGGACTGATCTGCAGTCTAAAAGGGATGGTGTTACATTGGTTGGGTTATGAGTTCTGTGATTAGAGTCTAACTCACGTATCTTTCTGGGTAATTTTTTACCGGTCTTTCTGTTAAGATACCACCCTGCAGGAAGAAGATTACCAAAGACCATAGGAATGTCCCGCTGCTTTGGTTGCCGTCACATGAAGAGGGGTTGTTTTTGAACTCGGCATTATTGCTCATGCATATTCATGACAATGCGGATTTTGAATTTTTCCCTATAACCTCCGTCCTTATGGAATACAATAATCGGCGTTTTCCGAACATCGTCAAAACCACCGTGCGTCATCGCGAAGTTTCTCAATTTGGTTTATTACATAAACGGATGTTTAAGTGGATTGCCGCGTTTTCACCGCTTGAAACTGTAAATATAATATATATTTCTAGTAATACACAAAGATAAGAAATTTTACTAATAACAGTATTTAAAAGCCCTGGTGGGAAATCAATCCAACATTCTATGGCAAGAGTTCAACACCCTTTACAGGTAAAACACCAAATCCTCTGTTATGCAACATAACCTTTCAAATTGACAATTTCTAATTAACACTTAATCGTATACTAGGTTCTTGTGCACTTGTTTATAAGGGGTCCACATTGACCCCCCTTCCTCTGAAAACCACTTTTTTTTTTTATTGTAACTCTGGACATTGATGGGGAACCGACCACCTAAACAGGGAAAAAAAATAAAATCGCGGCTGTACTGATTCAAAATGGCGATCCAAAAACCATTTTTGCAACACGCTCTCCCCATCCGAATTCATTTATATGAAATCTTGCACATCTTACGGGAGTGAGCACCCCTATCTAGTCAGAGGACTATCTTTTTTGTTAGAGAAATAAATTTGTAATTATTTATTTTTTGAAAAAGAATACATGTCTACCATGACTCACTACAATTTTGTGCAAGGAATGCCGTGAATTATAGAATGGATGCCAACTATTATTATGTTGTATTTTGAATCGATAGTTTTCATGTAGGAGCTCTGACCATGCAATGAATTACATGTTAGGATTGTTTTCGGGGGGTGTAACGACCGCTTACCTTTTGACTAGGCGTCAATTTATTGGCTCGTTTTCCTTGATTATTTTGACTAAGTTGTCCTCTTGGTATGAAACAAAAATAAACAGCTTCTCATAACATAGACGGCAGAAGGTTTTCCCTGTGATAGTTACTTTTTCTGTTTAATTGGTGAAATGCCCGGATTATTTTAATAATTGTCTCATTTTCAGTCGAAAGTTATGTACTTTTTGAGATATATAATTTCTTTAACGAAATCCTTCAAAGACACATATTTATTGTTCTTATATTTTCAATGTAAAATCGAAATTAACAACCTTGATTTTTCCTGACAATAACTGAATACTAACAATTTACCTTACTTCCATTCCGTTTCAAGGTCAGGTTGACCGTTAATCTACATACCCAAAATTAAAAGAGAAATGATCACCAAAATGAATACTAGCATTATTTTTATATGCCAAAGTGTTGGTCCAGAACAGACGGACTCGACCGACAACAACAGATTATCCAAAATTAAATCAACGTATATAATCGCTTAGACCGCTGTACAATCAGTGGCGTAACAGGGCGGGGGGGTGGGGGGGGGGGGTTTGCCCACACCCCTGACGACTTTTGGCCGGGAACAAACATGTGCAAAAATCATGCTAAATCAGCATTTTTTAGCCTTCTGACCGTGAAAATTGGGCCTTTTGACCCCCCCCCCCCCGAGAAGGGAAACATTTCCCCAAACTGGGAAGATTTTGCCCCCTCAGAGACGGGTAGGCCCATTATCGCCACTGTTACCATTGAGGAAGATGTACATAAAACGGGAATCTTCATCTCATCTTCTATCTTCTTCATATGATAGAGTGCATTTCCCTCATGTTATAGGTTATTATTTTGACAAGTTGCACACTTTAAGACTAGGACAAGAAAATTGATTGACAATAGGCAATCAGATGCACCCTATTGCTGGTAATAATTCATATATAACGGGGAGGCACTCCTCCTGGGTGACGCGTATGTGGAGGGCTGTTAGAAACCCAAATTTTTTCATCATGCACCGCTGTCACCAAAGACCCATATTTTTGAAAATGTCACCCAAAGATCACATTTTTTGGAACGTTTTTAAAACCAACCGCACCTACTGACCCCACGGAAAATTTGAAATATTTCAACCAATACCCCCTATTTTTAGGTAATATTTATGTTGCAAAGTTTTATAAAAAGACCACATTTTTTGGGAATTTTGCATACAAATTGTGCACCCGGGACCCCGGGGCCATTGGGACATTTTGTCTTGTCCCACCAAATACAGTACCCCTATTTTTTGCGTACTCTGTCACCGAATGCCCCTGGGTTTGGAAGCGCCAGCCTACACCCATATCCTTTCATATGTGACCCCCCCCCCCCCCCCGGGTAATACGGTACAATCTCGGAATTAATTAAGTTAATGGTTACAACACAATATACTACTGAACGGCACCATGTCACGTGTACCACGTTTACAATTCGTGTAACACCGGTTCAACTTGGCAACAGGTTGCTTGAAATCGGCATCAACAGTTCCGCAAACATTGAAAGCGTGACGAAACTGATGTAAGCAAATCTAAATGCCCCATTAAACCTGGGGGTGTCCACCTCAAAACAAACTGTCATCTCTAGAGACCATATTTCTAAATCAAAAGTGACATCATCTTTTCGAAAAGTTGACGACATTTCACGTTTTGCATTGCGATGTTCAAACTCGTGAGGGATTATATGGTTAAGTCTGCCAAATCAAATTCATAAACGACAGCATTTTCAGAAATAAGACTAGGGTTCACGCAGGCGGTGTGGTAGGGAGGGCCCCACTTGATTGTGTATGGAATAGCGCCATCTCTGTCAAATCATGTCATCGGTAGGAGGGTATGACATCACAGTACGGCGGTCCGGAAAGTTTGTAGTCTGTGTCACAGACTGCAGAAGATATTATCGAATTAGTACTCTATGCGCGCAGAGATTAACGTTAATCAGTCCGTCCATAGCGAATGCAATTCAATGAAACTAAATCTCAAATATCTCCTGAATACGAGGGGTTCTATGGATAATTTTGCATCAGAGGGTCCGTTACTATGTTTTGTTTTCGAATATGTAATCGTAATTGTGTCTGAAACTATAGAACCTAGCGAGAAATTTTGAACGTTTTTGTCGGGTACTTCGGTGCTCACAACCGGAAAGTGACACGCAATCGCTACGGGGCCGCATCCCCTTTTTCCCACAATCTTTCGGTATTCTTTCAGTCAGTCTTGAGAATTTTCAAAAAATGCTGGAGTTTCAATTTACTTACGCTTTTCAATTTTAGAAACAGTATAATACGTATTTATCGATAATCGGAACCGCCGTAACCTACAGCAACAAAGCGAAATTCAAACGGGCAATCAACTTCCGGGTGCTAGTCTTTTTCAAAGTCTTACCGTAGGAGGGTGCATTCGAACGGTTACAAAAACATCATACGTGACTAAAGAAGCCACGGCCTTGTTCACGAATATTTACATCTTAAATGACCGTTAGTGGAAATTACACTGTTTTCTATTCACTACCTCGACGGATTTTGACGTCAATTTTTTCCTAAATTATCATGATATTACTAAGAACGACCTTTTGAACGTAACAGTTTCCCCAAATTACCTTTTGGAACAAAGCACAAACAAGGCCTTGCTGAATTCCGTGAAGCAGCCAGGCATTATACCATCTCTGGCTGGATCATATTTGAGTGTTTGGACACGATAAGAAGAAGAACCTGTTTGGAATCCCCAAAGCTCAAATCGATGAAATATGTTTTGAATTCAAAGTTTGCGATTGGATTGGAGGATCGCGAGATTAATGCTTGTTTAAATTGAAATTAATATCAATCCGATGGGAGGATTTCGGTTGTAATAATGCGCGCGAAGAGATTTTTGAACTTCAGTTTTGATTTTATAACTCATCGAGAGTAGATCCTTTCGAACCGTGAATTTTGTGTTGAATTAATTATACCTCTGAGCTGGAATCAACAAGAACAATGATGGGACAATTACTTTTTACTTATGGCGAAATGCACGTATTAATGAGGATGCAGTTACTCTGTCTGTGAACGGAGTTTCTCTACCAAGTCTTTTTTTCAGTTTATCCCTGTACTCTTGAGTCTGGATTAATTAATTAATATTATGATTATTATTAGCCTGTGTAGCGGTAGGGAAAATTGGTATTGTTTGTTGGCCCTAATTAAGATGTTTTAGGAGGAGGGCGAAATTTTGTTTCATCCCCAACGTTTTCCCTCAACTTCCAATTTGACCCTGTACAACATGAAATTTACCCTTTTATTACTGATTTTTGATGTTTTTAGAATTATAACTCTGAAACTTTAGGCTGTAGATAGTACAACGATACCTTTTATGAATCTTTATAGTTAGACACATAATGTGGTCAACCCTTTCAACATGATGGGTAAATATTGAAAATGTTTGACCCGTACAAACTTTGTCTTTGCCCCTCTCCTTTAAGTCATCATTGCAGCACTTAAGAATCGCGTTTTCGGGGTTCCCCTGTCAAGTGTCAGCACTATATTTAATCACTATCAAACAACCATTTTGTACTTGAGATGTGCTACAAACTTCTGCTAGCTCTCAGGGTATATGTAGTAGTAGTATGTAGTAGTATGTTGTAGTAGAGTATGTAGTAGTAATCTAGTATTAAGTAGTATAGATGTAGTAGATCGTAGTAGTAATATGTAGTCCTCGTCTTCGTCGTAGATGGTCGTGTAGTGGTAGTCGTCGTGGTCGTATGGTCTCCCACAACCTTTTAGGTCACCCAGTGTCTTTGGACAATTTCCTTTCACCATATCCTAGGGGTGATTCATGGAAACCCAAACCTATCAATTTTAGTTTATGTGTCATTCCCTATGTGGACTCGGTTTATTATTTTAAGGCTACAAATCCTATGCATGATATTGGTTTATCAAGAGTAGTTCATTTTCAATAGAATTCTTTAACATTCCTCGTACTATGGACACACTTCCTAAGGAACTAGTGTACCTAGGAAATGTACTAATTCCTAAGCACTGGTAGTGCCGTTAAGTCGGGCTTGGACATTAATTCTAAGGATCGATATTCCCCCTTGGACTTTGGACACTTCGTTCGTTGTGCAGTCCAAATCACATGTGGAGATCCGTCTTTAACCAGTGATAGTTTTCAATCCATGGTTGATCAGGCCTGGAATTCAAGCCTCTTGGGGACTTGTAGGCCTCACAGTCATCTACGATGTGGCTAATGGTTTGTGGCTCTCCACGATCGCAGTTTGGTGAAGGTTCTACTCCGATCTTGTTGAAGGAAGTTCTTTGTACAACCAACGCCAGTTCTAAGTCTGTTGAGGTTGACCATGCTTTCCTATCAAGGTGCACCGCCTTTGGGATTGCTAGATGGGCTGCTTTAGGTTCAAAGTCTAGAGGATGACCATTGCTAAGATCATCTGTCATTGATCCAGGTTGATCGATTAGGGATACTGTGACTGCATTTGTAATGGATTGGGGGGTAGCAAATGTGATTCCTGGAAATTCGCTGACCTCAAAAGGAGTTGTTTGGGTGGTGGGATTAGGGGCTACCAGGTTCCTTATACTTCTTGGCGAGTGTGATCGTCTGAAGGTTCCTCCTAAGGTTTTGCACGGAACTATGCCAGACAGGAATGGAACGGTATTCTACAGGGCGTCGACAAAAGGCAAACACTAACAAGTCTAATTGCACTTCATCAGAACGACATCAAAATTTGTGTGAATGACGTGTGACTTGGACTACTTCTTAGGAAAATGTAGTCACACGCAAGACATGACGACTAATCCCTAAGGAAATATAGTCAACCTCTGACAGGCAGATTAATTCCTAAGAATGAGAGTCCGCCTAAATACAAACCGACACAAAATTTCCCCAAGACTTATAGTCCACGTCGGAATCGGACACCGATCACTAGGAGCTACGTACACTTCGGCAGGGCATTGATTACTGTGTTCAAGATTATCAAACCTCTCGTGGGGAACCCCGGTAACCCCCCGGGGTAACTGATATTTTAGGCGGATGATAATCAAAAATGAGGCCAAGTAACCCTGTTTCCTTTTTAATCACTGTCTTTTTTTAATTGACTGTTGTCTGTTATCTACTGTATTTTAAGTTATGCCCCGTCAGAGGACACTATCTGATGCCAGTCTGCGCCACCACGTCCATGATCCGGGGCATAGGCATCACCAGATGTCAGTCAGATGGCATCTCAGTGCTCCATTAAACGTGGAAGGTCTCACTAGGGCTAAGATAAACGTAATGCGACCACCTCACTCATACGCACCAAGTCACTGCCAAATTCTCCTCCAAGAGACACACGCTACCGACAGTTCCATTGAACATCTGCGGCTACAGCCTAGCTGCACACAACGAGAGCGCTAACAATGGGTTGCCACCTTTGCTAGTAACTAAGCCCAATGGAAACAAATTGCAACCTCACCTGCAACTTCCACCCTGGAATGGGCAAAGACCCAAATTGCAGGTTGTATGTCCTAATGTTTACAAGCCACATCTAACCATCGGGCTCCAAGCAGGAGCTCCACTACAAACTTATGCGTGCACCCTGCATTTATGCTGACGACTTTAATAGCCATAGCATTACCTGGGGTTACAGGAAAACCAACCATGATGGAGCTAATCTAGAGGGACTATGGGCCTCAACATCCCGGTGTTACAACTTTTGCCACGACCCCAAGCAAACAAGACACTTTCAATTGGTAGGTGGAATACGTCTACAAAACCTGACTTGCTTTTGCAATACATGGACACATTCTCCATTCACTAATGTTCTCGCCGCCTTCCGGGAAGAGTCCCAACACAGACCATTACTGATCGCTCCGGATGAGCCTAGATAAGCTGCTAACAACAAAACTAGTGAAAAGGTGGAACTTCCGCAAGGGAGACTTGGGACCAGTTAAAGAACCTGGTGGATTCAGAAGTATACCCAACCTCCCGACACAACCTCCTCCAACCTGGACAATTCTTACACAGACTGTGCCAACTCTTATCAACATAGCAAAGCAAGACCATCCCACGTGGCTGCCGTCGCAGTTATAGCTCATCATGGGATATGAGGAATGTGGACACTCTTTACAATTATTTCCTGAATTCGAACCGGGAGAAGAAGAAGCTGCATCGAAGGTTCAGATCGGACAAACTGCTTGGACAGAAAACGTTGTGAGCGCTGTAGGGAGGAGGACCGGTCCAAAGGAATCGATGCACCAATCCAGCAGGAACGCCTGGAAGACTATAAACCGTCTCACCGGCGGAATTCCCAAACCATCGAGTCCGGACTGCCCCTGCCAAACTCAATCGCTGAGCAACTCTTCGCAACGGTTCGTTTCAAGAACATTGAAAGGATCACACTCGCTCTGTCAAAAATAGAGATCACCAGACTATCGTCGAGCCCACTGGCGTGGACGGGTCACTTTAACATCCCTTTCTCACTAGATGAGCTTACCTCTGCTACAGCCCAACTAAAGAGTGGAAAGGCCAGGGCCCCTGATAACATACAGCAGAGTTCTTGAGGCAAGCGGCCCACGATGTCTAGATTGGCCCCAGGAGTTCTACACTTGTTGCCTTACCAACTCAGTCCGTACCCAAGATCGGAGGAGAGCTACTCATCATCGCACTCCCTAAACAAAACAAGCCTGTCGCCAACCCTAAGAACTACCGCCCAATATCACTACTGTTGTGTCTCCTTCAAAATCCCTTGAGGGATGATCGGGATCGGCTGAAGAGCCCGTCAGCGGAGCACTGATCGCACCAGATTTTAAACTCACAAATGATTATTGAGAGCTTTGAAAAGACGCAGTAAGGCAGGTGTCATCTTGGTGGACTTACTCAGCATACGACATCGTGTGGCACCAGGGGCCTGACACTCAAGTTTCTAAGGACATACCGAATCGTCCCTTGTACAATTCATATGTACATGCTTGCAACGTTTTATAGCTTTGATCAAGACCAGTGATGGACAGAGTAGTCGCCCTTACGTCGTCTGAGGAAACGGGAGTACACAAGGATTCTTGTACTAGTCCTATGCTGTGTTCAAACTTGTATATCAGCGACTACCTCAAACACATCTACGAAAATATGATACTGCCCACGAATCTGCCCTCCTCCAAATCGGGACAGCAGCAAATGGATCAGAAAGTAGAAAGCACACTTATATACAGAATGGGCTTCCTACTTTACAAGATATCTGAAGATCTGGAGACGGAAGGAGGACGTGAAGCAAGACCAACGCTAACTGCCTTCCACCTCAAAACCAAAGAGGCTCACTCGTCTCAGCTTCCACATACAACTCAATGGAGCGCACCTATGCATTATAATCCTACACCAATCCTACATGGGAGTCAAGATGGGACACGGCAGCCTTAATACCGGCCAGCAACTAGGCTCCGCCCCCCGATGCCGCCCCCCACACAGGTATCTCGAGGAAATAGAACCTCCTGTGCCGACTTGTCGGATCTTCATGGGGTGCTAGCCCAACGACCACTACGCCCACAACTGCCTTGGCCTGGTATACAGCACGATGAATTATGCCGCACCCCGCATGGTTGTGTGCAACAGCTCTCACACAAATTAGCTGGATACTGCACTCAACGAGACCTTGAGAACCATCCATGGCTGCCTCGGTCCTACTCCATCTGAATCCTACCAGGCTTTCAGGCATTGCAACCTGCAGCACTTCGGAGAGAACACCACACTCACAACACTCAGTGAATAAGGCCCTGCTGGACAAACAAGCCCCTGCCTGATGCCATACACACCGTCAAGAATCACACCAAACTCGGTTAGACAGACGACTGTGCTCCTCGCAGACCTTTCCTTCTGCGAAACGCCGCTATAAATCTCCAGTTCCCCATTCAACATCTGACAGACATGCTCTGCATGGCTGGATACTCCAAGACAGACAAATTCTCTATCACACCTAAGACAGAACTTAACCATACCCTGGCAGCAATTCCCACGCAAGGAATATGGGTCACCTTAAACCGGATTCGCACAGGAGTTGGTCGTTTTAACAGCAATATGCACCGATGGGGGCTGAGGCCATCCGCCCCGCCAGCCCGCCAATGTGGCTCTCCATCACAGCTGCGGATCACATTCTCAATGAGTTGCCTAAACGTTTGTCCGCCCGCGTGGACATAGATTCTCCAACCCAACCAATCACCAGTGAGTTGGCTCCAAACGCTTACAACATGTTTAGCTGATGCCTCATACGCAATAAGAAGGGCATTGATTCCTAAGGACTAATAGTTGATCTATTTCAGACATGGACACTATTCCTAAGGTCTGTAGTCAATGTCGAATTGGACCATAACCCTAAGGAGCGATAGTCCACCCCTGACAGGTCAGTATCCCCTAGGACGAATAAGTCCACTTACTTTCGGAAAATGGACACTAATTCCTGAGGACTGGAAGTCCATGTCGGACTTCTTGGATAGTTATTCTACGGCCTGGCTAGTCCTCTGGGGACGTTCATTCCCAACTTGTAGGACTGACATTCCTATAAATCATTAGTCCGGGGACTATAGTTGCTAGCTTTGCACATCCCCTGGACTATTAAAACCAGCACTTAGTTGTCTCCGAACTATGGCTACAGGGGACATCTCTCCTGCCACCCCGGTCCTATTAATGTTGTATGTCGCTGTGCTGCAAATTATAATTCAATTGCTATATCAGATACACCAAGCATAAAAGTAGAAGAAAAGGACAAAAAGGAAGAGGAAAGCAAGAAATGAAACCGAGACTCGGATAAGAAGAAAGAAAGATAACAGAAATAAAGGAGAGACTCGTCTAACCCCCGGGTCTAACCATGGAGTATCACATAGGCCTATAGCTGACCTAAAGATCTGGCACTGATGAAAGCCGCGAAGTTAAACACGGCCTTTAGAACCCCCGGACAAGTCTAAGTTTAACAACAGTTTTGACATGTTTAACGATTGTCCGGCTAAAATTTTTAAACAGCGTTTAAAGTTAACCGTGCGATTTAACCAGTGATTAGCGTAAACAGCGTTTGGAAATTGTGTGAAGGGAGACCCAAACCATTTTTGTTTATTGTACGTTGCGCCATGTTGTAACGCTTAAATATTTTGTGGCCAAATGCTATCTAATTGCCTATTATTCAATTGCGATATTATTTTGGGTTGTGTGAAAAAAAAAACAAATCGGCTATGGAGTTTTTAAGCCAATCAGCATAAATACCCATTTTGGTGATGCTATTCATAAACTTGTTTTGCCACTAATTGAACTGGAATAACTTTTTTTTTGAATTTTATTTAACAAAAGTATATGTATATTTATGTTCTCCGATTATGACCTAAATTTTTAGGGAAAATGTCCTGGGAAAAAATGGGTTTTCCATTTTGCGGGGCGGGAGACTGTTTGTACTGATCACATTTTTTTAAATTGTTTTTTTGACCCCATTTGAATTGGTAGAACCGATTTTCATTTTTCCTGTTATGTGTGTCGTGTTGATGTACCCCATCAATGACAAGAGTTATGGTAAAAAATTCAACGGCAAAGTGGTTTTAAGAGGGGGTCCAATTATGAGCCCCCCCCCCCCCCCCCCCCCCACACCCACACCCACAACACCAACGAGGTGACAAGACCTTATAACATAGTGTTAAAGACAGTTCAATGTGTGATTAACACGTTAATATCAGAAACTGTTAAAAATAAGATTTATTTCTTGAAAAACCATTTAAACGAGAAATCGAATGGTTACCTAAATCTATTAGTTTTAAGATGGAATGTGTGTCTGTATTTCTATATTTGTTCTGGCCATAGTTTTTTTTTCGCTAAAAATATACTAATTTCTTCATTATTTTCAAAACTAAGGTCCAATTGACAGACTATAAACATGTTATGTGCATAAGTCTGAATGTTCTTCGATGGAAAGTTAGATTATGTTACTCACCAAATTACAAGCGAGTCGAAAAAAAGTGGACATGTTGTGCACGCCATTAGCATATTAAGTATAAAGGCTATATTATCAAACGATATTAACGCTAATCACTTGGTATTAAAAATCGCAATTTAAACGCGCGCTAAAATAAAAGCATTCTCAAAGGCATGGTAACTTTAAACGCTGTTTAAATTTAGCCAGACATTGTTAAACATGTCTAAAACGTTGTAAAATACGACTTGTTCCGGTATTTAAGGGAGTGTTTAGCTTCACGCTTTCATCAAATGCTGAGATTTTCCAGCTTATGTGATACTCGTGGTTAGACCAGTTGTCTCATTCTTTCTAATCTTTCTTTTCCGAGTCTCAACTGATTTCTTCTCGTCCATTTTTCCTTTCCTACTATTTTTATGCTTTTGTGGTGTTTATTGTTATAGTTATGAAATAATAGCAAGTGCGACACAGCGACATACAACCAGTTTTGAATGGCCGCGGTTTTATCTCCATCACTAAGCAAATTCAAAACTACTTCATAAACGGCCAAAACAATCTTGAATTTACCCGTGGGCTTCATGCATAGCATTTACAATACGGAAGGCATTTTCTGACTATATTATTTTCACGACGACACGTGACGAATATGCCTATGAGTAGAGATATGGGGCCATATCTAAACAATGTTTTTAAAATAAACGGTGGTTAGGCCTAAACTTAGTTTAGCTATAACGCACAGTTTAAAAAACGCAGGTTAATATTTAACAAGTAGTTTAGATAAAGACACGGTATTTAAAACGCCGTTACGTGTCGTCTCGTAAACTATCATCCACTGAACAGTGACTTATCTTCGCATATAATATGTGACATTCTTTTGAATCGAGCAGTCCGTATTATTATACATTGATTCCCATTTAAATACAAGGCCAAACGTCGCCAAATTTGATCTGCACTCAGTAAATAGCTCAATTCCCTTCAGGAGACTGATTTGCTTTGCCGAACGCCGATCATTTTATGTGAATACGTGGACAGAGCACAAAACGGACACGTGATTTAAAAGACCTATACCTAACCGACGGGAATCGAATGATCTTTGAAGCATACTAAAGTTAATAAAATAGGCTTTCCGATGATATCACGTTCGTAGGGAGATATGCTACTTTAAGATGCAAAAAGGCGGGCACAATAAGGATACAGTTTTTACTCACTCTGTATATTCTAATTAAAAATTATGCTCACAACCAAAGGAGACAAATTATTTTGAATAATATAATAAAGTAAAGTTCATTCATTTCATTGCAAGGAAAAAATATTACAGTATTTCCCTACAATCCTGATGGTCTATCATTATCATTAATTATCATTTATTGAGAATGTCTAAAACATAAGAACTCTGTATACATGTACTTTTTTTCCACGAATCCAAATTCTGCCCTTCCCATAAACTTAGCCCAGCTACAAATGCATTAAATCACTACTTCTATGCTCCTTTTCCTGGTACGACATTTTCGAATGACAACGACAGTCCAAATGCAAGCACTAGCCAGAGCAAATGTTCCCCCAGCCTGGATGAAAGAGATATTGTAGTTACCGGTAATATCTTTGATTAGTCCTGCAAAGCAAAGCAAACGTAACAACAAACGACAGGTTAACGCTCGTCAAACCAACATAATTTAGTAACACGCCTAACCAGGGGTGGTTTTTGTTTACACTTATGTTCAACTATTGCACACATATGCTCGTGTTAAAGAAGCGTTCAAAAGGTGTTAAAAATTAAACGCTGTGGTAAAGATTCAAATAAAAATGTCAATTCGTAATTTATTTTCTAGTTTCAAGTTTGTTTGGATAGAGGATAATGGCCTAACAACAAAACATAACTGGATATATAAACATATTCAAGCAAGATTTCCCAGTGGCGTAGCTGGGGGAGGGGGGCACTTGCCCCGGGCTCCACCTCAGGGGGGCGCTGAAATGACGTTTGGGGAAAATAAAAAAACTTTCACAGCATAACTGAGAAGCACTATGAAAGTTCTTAAACTTGCTTAAAACCTCGAGAGCTTCCGGGGGGCTTCGCCCCTGGAACCCCCTCATGGGCATTATAGATCATTTGTTTCATGATAAAGAGATAAGTGAGAGCTCTCCAAATGCACGTCAAACATGCTAACTTGAGAGCTTCCGGGGGGGGCCTCGCACCTAGACCGCCCCAGGGCCAGTATAGATAATTTGCTTCAGGATAATGAGATATGATAGCTCTCCAATGCACTCAACAGGATAACAATCGAGAGCTTCCGGGGCTCCGCCCCTGGACCCCCCTAGGGACACTATCTTTTCATCTGCTTTCATGATAAGTGATAACTGACAGCTCTCCTAAGGCACCACCATGCTAACATCCAATAGCTTCCCGGACCTCCCGCCTGACCACCTCCAGAGCATTATAGTCATCTGCTTGAGCTGGCTTCAGATAGATGAGATAGACTTATTATCTGAGAGCTCTTTGAAGGCACTCAAACATTCTAAAACTCGTAAAGCTTCCGGGTGCTCCGCCCCGTGGACCCCACCCGTAATAGGACTTTGGCGTCTGGGACCAAAATTAGGGTCCTAAGGCGAGCCCTTGGATCCCACCCGTTTTTTGCTCATCGCTGACGGCTGGGCCGGGGGGGGTGGGGTGCTCCACGTTAACATCTTGGCCCGGGCGCCCACCTCCACTCGCTACGACGCCACTGATATTTTCCAATTTTTCACAGCTCTATGTGTTCATACGAAATGCATGTGAACACTGTTTTAGAACTTTTTTTTTATTTTTTTAAAACTCCAATTAAAACAATGGAGTGTATTACATATGAGGTCATTACTTTCTTTTTAAATTTTGAATTAATATGGGAGCATAGATACCTGTTTTGAAGTGTTAAAACCCAGCATATTCCAAACGGCCTTTTTTTTTTTTAAACCCATTTAGAGGTCCGCCAAGAAGCATCCCATTAAAATCATGCCCGTCATCCTCACGATAACGAGAGTACTTCTTGAAGACTATACCTACCCCTCTGTGCAGTGCTCTCCTTCTTCCGGTCCGCCATTTTTTAATTAAAGGTTTACAGAAGTAATGTTACCATACGACCCATGTAAAGTTTTAAAAGTTGAGATTCCTTGACACGTAATCGTGATTGTCCCTGAGTTTATCAGAACGTCTCCAAATGCTAACACAATGTGGTAAAGACATTAATTCTGATATTAGCAGTCTCGAAACAATATATCTTACCAGCCATCAATCCTCCATAAACCACACAGGCCGTCAAACACCATGGGGCTAAAACCCATATTGCGCTACCCATGCGTTTAAGTCCCACAAGATCCCTCATGACAACCGGGATTATTGGATAGAACACGCCAGACGATCTGCCAAGTACGACTGCTGAAGCCAGGACCCGGCGTAAGTCGAGGCCATCACGGCAGAGAAGGTACCCATACATCCGCAGATAATGCAACCGCGTAGCAACCCCAACGGATCACAAGGGATGTTATTAATTTGCATCAACGACCCATCCGTGGCTAAGTCTAGCGATTAGGCTTCCGATGGCATAGGCGAGAAATAAATGCGCAGAACTTGGGATATCCCCAACGCTACACTTTGGCACGACGTGGCACGTAATAACCCTGAATAGCATATGCCATCATAAACTTTACGACACATACTACACGAACTGCAGGGTATCTAGCAAAGATGTCGACTTCCTCAACATCGTTTGTTCCCGTTACATTGATTCTACAATCTTGTTTTCTACTTCTGTAAGATTGGTTCTGGAGATCCCCTTCACTGCGGAGTGTTTCTCCATGCCATCGGCTGACATTTTCTATTCTCAGTGTAGAAGATGTAATGTATTTGATGGTGGTACCGCAATCTGAATATTGTGCTGTTTACTGCACATAGTGGAGGCTGTGTGATATTTTGAGTTCTTGGATGGTGCTATTGTCCGTAAGACATACTTCGTTGAGAAGATATGGGTTTGACAACAATCGACTTCTTGCTGGTGTTTTTGGAGGGGCCGTAAGATGTTCCGCCCATCACAGTGTTTAATACCAATCCTTCATCTTCCGATCGACAACTGCTCTCGCCAATCCCTGTAGTTGGCAATGACCAGCTGCAGGAACGGTGCTGAAATAAACGACGCGATGCTTGATCCAACCATGCAGGCCATTGGCCAGGGCGTGACGTTTAGTGAGTATTGGACCGATAGCTTGCTTGCTGGAAGGTGAACCAAGACAACCAACACTCAAGATACGTAGTAAGTAATAAGAGATATGCAAAATATCCCACGTGTGCATATGACACACTGCCTCTTTACACGATACAGGGTCCATCAAACGCTTGAGATTCAAAGTGTCGAAAATGATATTGGTCATTTAGGAGAAATCGTGAATAGTGGGGACTGTAGTCCACAGGTCTCAGCAGAGTGTGCAATTCTGGATAAAATTGTGAAATTAGGTACACAAGTACTGTTATGTTTTATAATCAAAAATGATGGAAGTACTTGCCCCCCCCCTTTCATGCCAGCTTTGATGTCAAGGTTACACAGGAGTAAAAAGTTTAAAATAAAATGATCTCGATGCGTCCTGGAGTGAATTTTACGAAGGCTCAGATTTTGAAACCGGTAACAAGTTATTGTATTGTCTCATAGGACCTGTTTTTTTTCAGTGTGTGGCATTTTGGTTGGCTATTTACATAGCAAACTGTATGAAGGTTTACAGGTATCTGGGGGGCCATCAACTTTCCTGGATTTCTTGGCATGCATGGCATCACCAAATCAGTTAAAATACCTTTTTCTGTTTAAGTATGACAAGAGGAATCATTCGACACCACTGCAACAACACTGAGCTCCCCCCCCGATGACCTTGAACCATTATGGGGCTAAGCGCTTTAACTACGGTTGGAACCTAGGCAATTATATAATCCTTATACATGGAAGAACGCTTTAGTGTAACATTAAACCAATTTGACTCGATTTTTCATGTTTCCCTGTACTACTGTACTACATTTCCCCCTTGAAGAAAGAGGAAGCAGTCCGAAGCATGTTCCAGCCCATAAAACTATCCATTGGCAAATGAATGTCACCTAATTCATTTCCCATATCAATGACTAAATGGATATGTATAGGCTTCAGCAAACCATGAGCAAGATATTAAACAATCATCCGGTATGTATAGCCAGTGCTCATATTGCACGCAAGTGACAAGATACTAGGTGTTATCCGATTCGGCTTGAGTAACAAAATACCCGTCCTCTTTCACATACTAACCAGCTTACATTATAATAGAGATCGTTGACACTATAAGTTGTCTTCTGTAAAACGTGTAAAATTGAATAAAAATGAAGTTAAGCATAGGTTCGATTTGGTTCTAGACCAAGTTGTTAGGTCCAAGTTTGCCCACAACTTGTTGGCATGTTTTTTCATTGCGTCTTTCTTCTTTGCGAATAAATGGTGGAATCGGCCATGTTATTGGCACACGCTATGAAGCTAAAGATTACTTATTTGTGGATATCTTTAATACACTCTGAGATAATTAAATCGTGTATTTTAATCTTTCAACTTCACAAGAATTGAAACAAACGGGACAGTTTATTTCGCGAACTCATAATCAAATTTGGGGACATTTTTAAAATGTTGACTTTAGCTAGAAATGAAGCATTGATGACATAGCTAAACTGATAAAGTGTTAATGTGAGCTTGTATATTCTTGTTAGGTCATGAATTAAAGCACAAAATTCGGCAAAATGGCCTGATGAGCAGGATACCTATGTCAAAGAAAAGTAGACAATGGCGACCAAGCCTCATTCAATATAACAACTCAACCAAATCAAATTAGAATTACAGTAATATAGACTGCAAAATACAAACCGATTTGAGTGCTTTGATGTGGGTTGCTCAAGCGCGTGGGGTGTCTCGAAACGTCAGACCTCGAAACATCAGACCTCGAAACATCAGACCTCGAAACATCAGACCCTGAAGTAATTCAACTTCCGGTCTGATGTTTCTAGGTCTGATGTTTCTAGACACCCGGGGGGATGTCTAGAAACATCAGACCTCGAAACATCAGAACCTCAGACCCGGAAGTGATTTTTTTTGTTTTTGCCGAAGTCAACATTTTACTTCCGGGTCTGATGTTTTCGAGGTCTGATGTTTCTAGACACCCGGGGGGGATGTTTAGAAACATCAGACCTCAGACCCGGAAGTGAAGTTACTTCGGGTCTGATGTTTCTAGGTCTGATGTTTCTAGACACCCGGGGGGATGTCTAGAAACATCAGACCTCGAAACAACAGACCTCAGACCCGGAAGTGATTTTTGTTTTTGCCGAAGTCAACATTTTACTTCCGGTCTGATGTTTCTAGGTCTGATGTTTCTAGACACCCGGGGGGATGTCTAGAAACATCAGACCTAGAAACATCAGACCCGGAAGTAAAATGTTGACTTCGAAGTAAAATGTTTCCCCGAAGTAAGCATTTCACTTCTGGGTCTGATTTTTTTAAAATTCAAGTAGACCTTCACCGTGCCGGTTTACACGGAGGAGTTTGCCCTGGTGTCTGCCGCTAAATTGAGGGGGCCGACCAGTCGAAAGAAAGGGACGATATGGCCGGGGTGCGGGAGGAGGTGTCCTCCCTTTACGGGCACAACCTTTGCAACGTTCGCTACTAAGACACATTTTCCCATGCATGCAAATTATATAGACAATTTGAATTACAAGTGCTATGGTAAACTCATAATTCATGGCCAACCGTTTTACCAAACGTGTGGGTGCGGGAAGTATGTAAGTTTGGAGTATTTAGTTTCAAGACATGTTTTTTCTATAAAAAAAAAAATAATAGTAGATAAGTAGATAGACCCGATTTAAAATTGCAAGTTAATTAATAAAAAAACTTAACTGATTAGTTAGGCTAAGGTAATTCTCAATGGGAGACTTTTGGAACTACCTTTATCTGAAATGCGGGCTTGTGGAACTGGAAGTTTGAGTAAAATGATATGCTTGGTGAGCGGCTAGCAAGTAGTGACATGGGTGATTTACAACGCACGTCCATTTGGGGTCTCAAGTCGGGGTCCAAGTTCAGGGCAATCTCCCCTTGTCACACCTGGAAGAATAGCAGGATTTTTTGTCTGATCTACTTTTTTCATTTTTTTAACTTACAAAACTTCTTAAACAGACGGGTAACTAGTTAACAATTCCAGGGCCAGTCTCCCCAGGTTTTAAGGATGCGTGTGTCCGCCTCTTAGTACAGAAAATAAGATTTCCTCCCATTTTGAAGTCACTTCCGGGTCTGAGGTCTGATGTTTCGAGGTCTGATGTTTCTAGACATCCCCCCGGGTGTCTAGAAACATCAGACCTAGAAACATCAGACCCGGAAGTAACTTCACTTCCGGGTCTGAGGTCTGATGTTTCTAGGTCTGATGTTTCTAGACACCCGGGGGGGACTTCCGGGTCTGATGTTTCTAGTCTGATGTTTCTAGACACCCGGGGGGATGTCTAGAAACATCAGACCTAGAAACATCAGACCCGGAAGTAAAATGTTGACTTCGGCAAAAAAAATCACTTCCGGGTCTGAGGTCTGATGTTTCTAGACATCCCCCCGGGTGTCTAGAAACATCAGACTCGAAACATCAGACCCGGTAGTGAATTTACTTCCGGGTCTGATGTTTCGAGGTCTGAGGTCTGTTGTTTCGAGGTCTGATGTTCGAGACACCCCAAGCGCGTGTTCCCTTTGCCAATTTATGACCTCTTCATTGTCCGTTATTCATATATAAGACCTATATCTAAAAATAACCCTTACTGTGGAGTTATTGATGCTTCACCTCCAACTGTTTTAGAATAAAAACATATTACTTATGAACATATGAACAATCGAGTTTTTCGTCGGTGTGTTCATTTTACGTGCTAGCCGAAGCAGACCTGTATAATGGTTCAATACGCACGAGTTTGTTAAAAGTAAATCAAAGCTTAAATTCGATATTTGTAGGTTTATTAATCTAGGGACCAATATGGCACATGTACCCTCAGTCCCTAGGTAGACTCA
The DNA here is from genome assembly GCA_023653785.1 of Ophioderma brevispina. Taxonomy (NCBI): domain Eukaryota; kingdom Metazoa; phylum Echinodermata; class Ophiuroidea; order Amphilepidida; family Ophiodermatidae; genus Ophioderma; species Ophioderma brevispina. Next base: position 22,342 of record JAMKCH010011224.1, on the reverse strand, counting down.
CAATGAAGTCGTTCTCGCGATTTAAATAAACATAAATTTACATCTGCTAACCAAATTGCTGGTGATTATGTAGGAGAATGCACAAAATGTGTCAATTCAAGCTTCCGAATCCCCGAGCGCAGCGAGAGGATTTGGATAGCATGAACAATAAAATTCGAGTGCTTTTTCCACTTAATAACAATTGTTACACAGGAATTACGCACATATATGAATTTGTAAACTTGTAGATTCGTTTCCATTGTATAAAGTACTTATACGCACATTGAATTGCTACATACCTACTATTTGTGTAACTGTAAATAATAACGCTTATCCGTTCAACATCGAAATTAAAACACCACTCCAAAGCAAAATCGGGCATGGTTTTTAAAAAATGTTTTCACCCCAGGATAACTTGAACGTTTAATTGGGCTGTACCTGTTTAACAAAGGTCAGGACCTAGACAAACTATAACTTTTTTAATCCTTATAATGGGACACAAATACATTGGTGAACATTTAAAAACATTTGATTGATTTCAAATTTACACCTTTATTAAATTTACACCTTTTTTACAAAGCGCCCACATTCCCATGAGGTTGGACCCAAACATTCTGATCAGCAAAAATTTACAACCATTCTTCCCGAATTTCTAGAATAGGATTTGATTTATACCCTCAGTTCTTTAATAATACAGCAATACATTAATTCGAGTTTATCATGTCAATGAAAGCTGAAGATACAATAAAAGCATCGCCACCAGTCTTATTCCAATGGCGGCCGCCACGGGAGGGGGCGGGTGGGGGATTTTCCCCCCATTTTTCTTCTTTCCCCACTAGTTTGGCCCCCAGCCGAAAGAAAAAAATGAGATATTTTGGCAAAATTCACCAAAATTGGGGGATTTTGGGCCAAAATTGGTTATTAAAAATCTCCAAATATTTGATAATTTCTCCCCAGAATTTCACTTGTGCCCCTCCCCAAAAAAAAATCATTTGCCCCCCCCCCACTTTGCCAATAGAAAGGGTGTGTTGTTAAAAAAGGAGAGAAAAATAAAATATTTGTAAAATCATTTGATGCTTGTTTTAAACTACAGATGTTAAATGTGACAATATTTGTAGCAGCCTCTTTAATATGTTGTCAATAGTCTTTTTAAACATAACTCGATATTAGTCTCTTATTTAACCTAACCTGTGGTATTTGTTTAAATACTGCCGATAGCTAAGGAGTCGTAATAATTCTAAAATGTGCGTTAGATGCGTAAGCAAATAGTCATAGCAGTTTTATGACGTGGCCAGTAACTGGACCTCATTTACTTTAATGAAGATAATTATTTGCCATTAGGCGCAGGGAAAATGAGCTCTGCTTGTCGCCTGCTTGAGTTAAACCCACAGTTTCAATGAAATAGTTTTAGTAATCTTGCCAATTTTTAAAACTTCATACCAAACTCAAACTACCTGTAATAAAGGCCGATGGTGAAAAACAACTGCAGTGGTGTCTGCCACAAAAACACTCAGTACAAATCCATAGGCAAGAATGCTGCCACCAATAATTCCAGACTTTCGACATCCAATCTTTCTTGTCTTGCACTAACTACGAGAGGGCCTATATGAGTAAAAGAAGTAGATAACAATAGCGGGAAATATCTTGAAACAAATGTGCGAACTGCGAAGGGTTAATTTGACTGAAATGACCAAAATGTATCCAAATTGGAAAAATAATTGTGTATAGCCTTCCCAGAAATTCTCATATTACATCAATTCTTTGTTTGTTTGTTTTTCCAAAACATAAAACAAAACCAAAGCCTACTAACTTAAAGTGAGACGAGGTTTATCAAATCCAAACCTACGTAAATGTATTCTTATTGTGTTCATAAGCTTATTTTAACTCGTACATACCGTAGATTTAAATCAACGCATCTCATTTTTATTTAATCTTTCTTGTTAAATAGGGCAATAACATAAAATACATGTTTCAATTATGAACATTGTAAATGCAATTAATGACGTTTAACGTTACTTTGTAATTCCTGTTTGATATGCCTATACTCTAAAACCAATTTCTCTGATTTTCTTAATGGTGTAACCGGCAACAACAGCTTTTTGTCAAAGCTTTGTCAAAAATAAATAAAATAATTAAAAAACCGGAATTTTTTAATTTTAAAAATTTAATACAAAATTAATATGGTACAAGATAAGATAATTTCAACAGAAATAAAAAAATCAGGATAATTAATGGCAAAGACCAAAATTAAACGGCGTTTTTTGTTGTACTGTACAGCCATGCAGGCCAAGTTAGATCGAGTCCCAAATTTAATTACAGCAATCGTTCATTCAAGACATATGTATCATTCTGAATGAGTTTTAGTTCATCAAAACAACTACCACCGTTGTTCAATGGTCAACATCAAAGTTGTTACCAAAATAAGACAAACGATTGCAGTTTATAAAGAATGGTAATCCTAACACTGGCGTACCCGGGGGGGGCTTTGGGGGCCTCTAGCCCCCCTCAAAGTTCTACAAGAGAAAAAGAGGAAGGAAGAAAAGAAAGAGGGATGGGAGAGGGAGAAAGAAAAAAGAGGAAGAGAAGGAGAAGAAGAAAGAGAAGGAGAAAGGAAAAAAGACGAAAGAAGAAAAAAAAAGAGAAAAAAAGGGAGAAAAGACTGTTCGCTACGATGCACCGTGGGCCAGAATTGAAATCAAGCTGCCAAAATATTTGTTGAAACATTAGATGGTGATTGGTCATTTTAGGTATATTAGGGGGGTTCTGGTGACCGCTGAGTTCAATGGAGATAGTTTCAAATTGTTGTTGTGAGTGACGTCAATTAATATGCTGTTTATGATTGGTTCAATGTAAAACGTAATTGAATGTATTGAATGGACCATAAAACAATATAATTTGAAGATATTGGGGTTCTGGGACATGAGAAAATTGATGGTAAGGTTAGAATATATATGACGTCATCAAAATGCTTGGCTTTCTGATTGGTCATTGATAATATGCATTGTAATCCATAAAATAACCCATAAACAATGACGGATTTTAAGAATTTAGGGGGTTGGGGACATGGGAAATTCGATGGAATATTTAGAATGGAAATATATGACGTCATCAAAAATACTGTTTCGATGGTCATTGATAAATATGGCATGTGTAATCCATAAAATAACCCATAAACAATGACTATTTAAGCATATAGGGGGTCTTGGACATGAGAATTTGATGGTAATATTAAGAAATATTATATGCGTCATCAATTACTGTTTTCTATTGTCATTGATAATATGCATTGTAATCCATAAAATAGCCCCTGAAATGAAACAATACATTTAGCATGTAGGGGTTTTGTAACATGCGAAATTGATGGAATATCTGGAAATAGATGACGTAATCAAAATACTATTTCTGAGTGTCATTGATAATATGCATTGTAATCCATAAAGGGCAAATATAAAACAATGGTTATTTAGAATATAGGGTTCTTGGACAGTGAGAGAAAATTTTATGGAAATATTTAGAAATATATATGACGTCATCAAATATGTCTTCTGATTGGTCACATTATGCCCTTGTAAGCATTAAAGGGTCCATAAAAACAAGACTATTTTAGCATACAGGGGGTCTTGGACATGAGAAAATTGAAGTATATGTGAACTCATTTAAAAGTAAATCAAAGCTAAAATTCCGATTATTTTAGGTATATTATCTCAGACCAATAGTGCAATGCACCCAGTCCCTAGGTAGCTCACCAATGAAGTCGTTCTCCCGATTAAATAAATAAATTACATATGATCACAAATTGCGGTTGTGATTTATGTGAAGGAGAATGCATGACAAAATGTGTCACTTCAAGCTTCCGAATCCACGAGAGCGCAGCCGAGAGGATTTGGATTAGCATGAATCAATATTCGATTCGTGCACCTTTTTCAACCTTAATAACAATTGTACACCGAATTACGCACATATATGAGTGTAAACTGGTAGATTCGTTTCCATTTTATAAACGCTACTTATACGCATGAAGTGCTACATACCTACTATTTGTGTTAACTGGTAAAGTAATAACGCTAATCTGTTCAACATACGAATTCTAAACACCACTATCAACAAATCGGAGCACAGCACTGGGTAATGTTTACCCCAGGAAACCTTGCACGTTTAATGGGCTTGTACCTGTTAACCTAAAGGTCAGAAACTGACAAACTATAACTTTTTTAATCCTTATATGGAGACAAAAATTGGTGAACATTTGTAAACACAAGTTGCTTGATTTCAAATTTACCCCTTATTAATTTACCCCCTTATTTGACAAAGCTCCCCCACATTCCCAGAGTGGACCCAAATCCTGATTAGCAAAACATCTTAAAACCTTCTTCTCCGAATTTCTAGGAAGGATTGATTTTTAGACCCTAGGATCTAATAATACAGCAATAATAATTTCGAGTTATCCCTGTCAATGAAAGCTGAATGTACAATCAAAGCATCGCCACCAGTCTTATATCCACTGGAGGCCCCGCCACGCGGAGGTGGGGGGGGCTTTTTCCCCCAATTTTTCTTCTTTCCCACTGTTTGGCCCCCCGGCCCGAAAGAAAATGAGAGTATTTTGCAAATTCACCAAATTTCAAAAATTCCAATTTTGGGCCAAAATTGGTTAGAAATTCTCAAATATTGATACTTAACTCCCAGAATTTCACTTTGCCCTCCCCAAAAAAAAATCATTTTGTGTCCCCCCCCCCTGTTGCCAGATAGAAATGGTGTTCGAAAGTAGAACATATTGTAATATCATTTGTAGGCTTGTTTAACTACAGATGTAAATGTGAAATATTTGTTAGCATGCCTATGTTAATATGTTGTCCAATATTCCTTTTTAAACACTAATCTATATTAGATCTATATATCTGAACAATAACCTTTGGATTTGGCGTTCTTAAATACGCCATAGCTAAGGAGTCGTAATAATTCTAAAATGTGCGTAGAGTGCGTAAACAAATTCATAGCAGTTTAGCGGTGCCGTAAACTGCTCATTGACTTAATGACGATAAATCCATTTGCATGGCGCAGGGAACTGAGGCTCTGCGTGTGCGCTGCTTGAGTTAAACCCACAGTTTAAATGAACTAGTTTTATAGACTGCACATTTTTACACTTCATACAAAAATCAAAACTACCTGTAATCAAGCCGATGGTGAAAAACAACTGCGTGTGTCTGCCACAAAAATACTCAGTACAAATCCAGAGGCAAGAATGGTTGCCACCCCATAATTCCAGACCTTCGACATCCAAGCTTTCTTGCACTGACACTACCGAGAGGGCCTATATGAGTAAAAGAAGTAGATAACAATAGCGGGAAACATTTGCAACAAATGTGCGAATGCGAGGGCGGGGTTAATTGACGAAATGACCAAATTAGTCCAAATTGACCAAAATATGGTGTATAGCCTTCCAGAAATTTCATATTACATGCAATCTTGTGTGTTTGTTTTTACAACATTAAAACAAAACCAAAGCTACTAACTAAAGTGAGACGGAGGTTTTTATCCAAATCCAAACATAGTTAAATGTATTCTATTGTGTTCATAGAGCTATATTTAACTCGTACATACCGTAGCATTTAAATCAATACGCATCTCAGTTTTATATTTAGTCTTCTTGTTAAATAGGGCAATTACATAAAATACATGTTCATATAATGACAATTTAAATGCAAATTAATGACGTTTAACGTTAATTTGTAAAAAAAAATATGTGATATGCTATACTCTAAACGCCAATTCTCGTGATTGTCTAATGGTGAAACCGGCACGCTTTTTTTGTTGTCAAATTGCTTTGCCAAAATGACTTAAATTCAGAGATGTATGAATATTATAATGAACAATATTTAATACAAACTTAATGGTCAGATAGGATAATTTCAAACATAATAAAAAATCAGGATATATTAATGCAAATGACCCAAAATGACAATAGGCTGGATGTTTTTTGTTTGTACTGTACAGCATGCAGGCAAGTTAGATCGAGCCCAAATTAAGTGTACAGCAATCGTCATTTAAGACATAGGGTATCATTCTGAATGAGTTTTAGTTCATCAAAACAAATAACAGTTGTCAATGTGTCAACATCAAGTGGATTACCAAATAAGACAAACTACTTGCAGTATAAAGAATGGACTCCTAAAAATGCTACCCGGAGGGGGCTTTGGTGGGCTCTAGCCCCCCTCAAAGTTCTCAAGAAAAGAGGAAGGAGAAAAGAAGGGAGAAAGAAAAAGAAGAAGAGAAGGAGAAAGGAAAAAAAGAAGAAGTTTTTTTTTTTAAGAAAAAAAGGGAGAGAGAAGAAGAAAAAAGGATGTTCGCTAAGATGCACAGTGCAGGCCAGAATTGAATCAAAGCTGACCAAAAATATTTGTTGAAATTAGATGGTTGATTTGAAATTTAAGGTATATTAGGGGGTGTGTTGACTCCGCTGAGTTCAAGGGAAAGTATTTTCAAATTTGTTATATCGCGTCATTAAGATGCTGTTTATATGAGTGCGTCAATTGAAAAAATTAATGGAATGTATTGAATGGACCATTATAAAACATTATAATTTGAATATATGGGTTCTTTTTGGACATGAAGGGGGAATTGATGGTAATGTTATGAAATATTAGAAATATATATATGACGTCATCAAAATGCTGCTTCTGATTGGTGCATGATAATATGCATGGTAATCCATTAAAATAACCATAAAACGAATGACGTTTCTTAGCATTTAGGGTGGTTCTGGGGAAACATGAGAATTTGCATGGGAAAGATTTAGAAAAATATTTATGACGTCATCAAAATCTGTTTTCTGATTGGTCATGTATAATATGCATTGTAATCCATAAAAAAACCCATAAAACAATGACGATTTAAGCATATAGGGGGTTCTTGGACACGAGAAATTTGAAGGTAATATTAGATAATATAATGACGTCATCAAAATCAATTACTTTTTCTTATTGGTCATTGATAATATGCATTGTAATCCATAAAATAGCCCATGAAACTGGATGAAACAATTACAATTTTAGGGGGTTTTGTACATGCGAAATTGATGGTATATCTTGGATGACGTAATCAAAATACTATTTTCTGATTGAGTCATTGATCTATGCATTTGAATCATAATAAGGGCACCATTTAAAACAATGGTTATTTTAGAATATAGGGTTCTTGGACATGAGAAAACGTTGCGGAAATATTTAGGAACTATAATGGAGCGTCATCAAATACTGTCTTCTGAACAGGTAACTTGCATGTACTATCAATAAATAATTTCCATGTGCAGCACACCCTACGTGCACTAATGCTTCTCCAAAATGAAAATAAACCTATCAAAAATTTATTGCGAATTGCTGAATATAGTATTTAAATAGTTATTGAAGCCTCTTAAGGATTTTTTTCACAAGCAGAAAAATAGTATAAGCTATTAATTATCAATATTATTTTTTTCTTAAAAAGTTAGGACACAAAAATAAGACAGCATTAGGTCCCAATTCCCCTCTTGACCTGTGATTACCGGGTACTACAAATCAATATTGTGTCACGCTGTTTAAACAGGCCTATTCATAGCTTTTCACTAACAAGAGAAAAGGCAAATACACTACCCATGGCTTGTGCCATTGAACATACATGGATCATAAAATCAAACTCAGCAGTTATCCACAAAACAGGAAAGTGATATTTTGGTTTACGAGTCAGTCTAACAAGGAGAGCGTCGCAATGTTGAATAGTACGACGTAGTATAACTATTCAATATACAGAAAAAGTCAAAGTCAAAGTGGTTTCAATATAAAAGTCAACACTTTTCATAATTTGGTTTCCAAATAGGCTTTTATGCTTGAAATAGAATAAATTGTATTCAAGGGGGCGTGTCTGGTTCTAAAGTTGTTGATTGGCTGGCTATGCTGTACACAACAAAATGAAATTACTTATTGACAAGTTATCACTGTGTTCTGATTGGTCACATTATGCCTTGTAATCCATAAAAAGGGTCCATAAAAACAATGACTATTTTAGCATAGTGGGGTTTGGACATGTGACATCATTTAGAAGTATAAATACAAATATGACATCAAAAACTTTATTGTAAACTTAAAAATATAATATGACATTATCAAAGTCCCATAAATACTTAAAAAGTCCATAAAACATTGACTATCGGTGACAGCTTAAGAGTTAAGGACATAAAACTGTAGTATTTGAAATATACCCTAAATCCATAAATGCCATTTTGCCACTTTTCAAAAATTTCACGACGGAGGGGACCGCTGCCTTGTGTTTAGTAGTGGAAAATAGCTCTTAGAACTAACAGATAGATAACGCTACCTCCTTTTTGCGGTTGTGGTGATGTCAGGATGGTAGTCATTTCCTTTAGGATGTAAGGGATTATGCCCTCATAAAAAATAATTTTTATCACTCTGATCTGCATAAAATTGTTGTAAATCATAGCAATGTTCTAAAACAAAAACACAGTGGTATGATCCCCAACAATGCATTTGAAAAGTTTTTTAATATCGTTTACTAATGCTTTTTGAAGAAAAGTAATACATAAAGCATAGACCGATTATGTGAAGACTTGGGGAACTGTTTCGCCATCACCACGATGACACTGATTATGTGAGAGTGGGGAAACTGTTTTCGCATTACAAAGTGATTCACATTTGATTGGGGGTTCGCTATTTTCGTCAGTTTTTCTTACGTACAAATTGTACGCAACCTTTTGACCCCTTCGAGTTAAAGAATTGTGGTATTTTTATTTTCCCACTATCACAATCGCCGTTTTCATACGTAGACTTGAGATAAGTTTTACCCCCCCTTCACGTACGTTTCAGTACTCCCCTTAGCCCTATTAAGAATACTATAATCCTACCAATATGAATTTAGATTGCCTTTTCGGTGCTGAAAGTATTTTTTTTCATTTACATTTTTTTAAAGAACTAAAGGCAGAAAGAGCTGCAGAACTTCTGTTTCACGATTTTTTCCACTTGGCATTTATTTTTAATACTCTAGAACAAGCATTACAAAATTTCCGCCAAGCCTTAGATTCCATGATTTTCTAAGCTACCGGTCACTTGTTTCGCTTTATAAATGACTGGTCATAGGGAATATTTTTTTCACGATTATGATTGCATAATTAGATACCTCTAGAACTCTCAGTACATGTATCCTTCTTCAATCGCTTGGAATGTCTTAACAATATTGATTTTAGACGAGACTAATAAAATACTGTAGTGCATACATCGCAGCCGGGATGCTGCAAGTTGAATTGTTCATTAAAAACGCATTCTTTTTAGCATATGGTGTGGTGCATTTAACAATACCTCCAATAGGCAGGGTGGCAAATTGTGGCAAAAAAATTTAGTATTAAATGAAAGCATAGGCTTTTTGATTAAAAATGTTGATATTAGAATCATAGTGGGAATCAAGGGAAATCCGAACTTTTTTGCTATCTGTTTTCAAAAGAAGTCAATTTCTAAGCAGTTTTTTGGTCAAAAAAGGGGATTTTACCCGTTAAGGTTCTACATATTATATTTGTCATAAGTATATTTCTAATCTGTGTATAATCATGCTGTAGATAGTGGCAATTAAAAAATGGATCCTGTATTCTTTCTTTCGTCACAAGGGAAGTTTTCAGATGGTGGATGATCATTTTTAGAGCAACAGCATGCTTGTTTTCATGTTAAAGGCGTATATGACAACTTTAAATCTAACAAAACTAATATTTAACAGAATCGTGTTCTTTGAGGATGTTTTCTTTTCCTAACGACATAAAAAAATAAAAAGTCCCATTCGGCACTTTGATTTTTGGCCAGCTTTGAGGCGATTCTGGTTATTATGGCCCACTGTGCGTAGGGGTCTGACATTTAATTGTTTATAACATCAACTTTCAACATACATCAGTGAACAAATGAATGATTTTATGGCATCTTTATTTGATTTTTCATGCAAAATGCGGATCAAAAGTGTCGAAGAAGTACGCAAGGAAGGAAGGAAAGGTGTTTTCAGGTCTGAAAACCCTAAAACCTAAGGAGGGCTTCGGGGGCTCTTGCCATTGGACCCCGCCGGGGAGTTGCCCTTAAAGGCAGACTCAGAGATTTCCTCAGGAGGGCGCCCTCAATTTCCAAAAAAATCGTGTTTTTGCATACGTGTTAATAATGCTTGTCCATATTACTAATCCTGTGTGAAATTGCTTAAATTAAATCGGTGACTTCTTCATCATAACACCCCATCTTTGTTTAAAAATCCGGATCCGTAAAATTTATGGATACACAGTATCCTATGGGCGTAATACTATCAATTAAATGTTTACTGCATCAAAAACGAAAAATCGATTCATCTCAAATTTCGGAAATTGTGCATTTTAGGTTACTTATCTTTGTTCTAGTTGATATTTTTCATATTAACAAAAAAAAGAATAATTCGAAATCTCTTGAGTCAGGGGCCCTGGACCCCATCCGCTCGGCTCTCAAACCCTCTCATGGTTCGAACATCTTTAGGGACGCACAATTTGACTTCAAGGGGGGTGGACGTTTCTAAAAAAAAATTCACCCACCATGTGAGCAAAAAAAAAAAACTTTCCCTGCTTCCCATTAAAAAAAAAAAATACCGCACATGATAAAAGGGTGTTAAAAAAAAAAACTTGCCTGTGAATTAACACAGACAAAAAAAACCTTTGCCCTGTTACTTACGTGGAAAAATACTCTATTAACCCATAAAATGGGCCAATTATGTACCCGGTTTAATAATACAGAACCTAGTTAAAGTGTTGGGCTTCTCCTGGTTGGAGAAATTACGACACATTTTGTCATTAAGTTGCGACCAATCTTGTTTTTTTTTTTATAACATTCGCATGCATGAAACGGCCCATGCACCAACCTTGATGTGTTTGCTTCTTCACAAATAGCCTTACAAACGGTTTTCAGCCTGTTACTCAAAGTAGGCCTGTATTACTATTTTTATAAATTACCTGCAATGATACATGGTCCATCAACTTATTAAAGTCGAAATTTAAAATGCCTTTGAAAACTAAATACTCCAAAGTTTCGTCCGCACCCTACCAGCATAGCTTATGAGGCCACATGCGGCATTGCGGCCACTACATTAGGAAAACAATTTGATTTCTTTGCAAAACAGTTGGTCATTGCATTATAAAATAATATTGTTACAATCAAATTTGGACATTGAGGGAAATTGTGTTTTGGAAGGGACACATTGCAAGGGTCCGCTAGGAAGGGGGACACACCCTGCCTCCCGGCACCCTACCCACGACAACTTTTATAACTATTAATTTAAAAAAACAGTGTTTGTTTTAACGTCGTCGGGATCTAAACGTGCAAAATAATGCTAAAAAAAACCTTGTTTTAATATTTTTAAACAGTGCAGAAAGTTCCAATACGAACTCTGCATGGGCACTTATGCTAATTCAAACAAAAAAACTTAACCCATCACACATACTTTACTTCTTTAACAACTGCTGATTCATACCTATAAGCATTATTTCATGTGTTCTATCAAATTTGCATGGGAAAATGTGTTTGGAAAAGCTTGATATACCGAACTCCGAAGAACATCTTTATGCTGAATTCCCCAACAAAACTTAACCCATTCAACGATATATTGTTACTTTTTCAAAAAATGCTGATCATACCTTGTAATACGATAAAAAGCAAATAATATTATTATTAAAATTAAAGGATACCAAATTACCACTTATCAAATTGCATGGGGAAAAGTGTTTTGGCAAGCGAATATTGCAAGGTTTCCCCAGACAGCTTGATATACGACTCCAGAACATTTTATGCTTAATTCAAACAAACAAACATACAAAAAATAAAAAAAATTTTACTTTTTTAAAAATGCTGATCATACAGGTCTATTAATTATAAGCATTTAAAATGGCATTATACACGGGTGAGTGTGAACAACTTATCAAGTTGTTTCTAAACAGATTGCATGGGGAAATGTATTATGGAAAGCGAATATTGCAAGGTTCCGCTTCGCGAGGGAGGGACCCCTCCCGAACCACCCACCCCCCGAAGCTGATATATAGGAACTCTGCATGACAATTTAGTTTAATCAAAACAAAACTTAACCCATTCAACTATATTTACTTTTTAAACATGCTATAATACCTCTAATTTAAGTGAATTACTTATAATTTCAAAATGTTCTATCATCATGGGGAAAAATTGGTTTGGAAAGTAAATATTGCAAGAGTTCTGCGCTTCGCGCAGGAGGGGGACACCCCCTCCCGACCACCCCGGACAGCGGAATACAACAACTCTCCATGAACATTTTGGGCTTAATTCAAACAGAACTTAACCCATCAGTTATATTATTTTACTTTTTAAACGTTGTCATAAGCCTTATTTCAAATTGTTCCATCAAATTTGCATGGAAAATGTTTTTTGGAAAGGAACATGCAAGGGTTCCGCGCTTCGCGCGGGAGGGGAATACTCCCATCCCAACACTTATGTATGTTCAAACAAAACTTAACCCATCAATATATTTTACTTTTTAAACATGCTAATCATACCTATATGTAAGTGAACAACTTATAATTTCAAAATTGTTTCTATTAAATGTATGGGGAAATGTATTTTGGAAAGCAAATATTGCAAGGGTCTACGCTTCGCGCAGGAGGGGGACACCCCCTCCGCACCCACCCCGGACACCTTGATATTATAAAATTGTTGATCATACCTATATAAACATTATTTCAAAGTGTTTCCATCAAAACTTGCATGAGAAAATGTTTTTTTTGGAAAGCGAACATACCCTAGACCTATATTAGGCCGGAAAGGTAATGAAAAATTTGGTGTGTAACCTAGAACTAATGGCATCAAAGGTTTTTTTCTTCACACAATGCATTTCTTTGAAGTATCCAAAATGGACATACATACAAGTCCGAGAAAATCAGGGTGGTTGCAGAAATATGTCTATTTACATAAATTCACAAATGGCCGATCATTAAAAGGACATTGTCCATAACTAAAGATCGAGGGTCATAGTAGAGATGTAATGTTGGCGTCTCTACCCATGTTTTGGGGGGTCTATGAACTAATATAAACGTTAATAGTTAATCTGAGATGAGTGGGTTATTTAAGCTTATTTGCATAAATCAAATGGTGCATTTGGTGATTTGTTGAAATGAGATATGTTGAAATTTCATCTGGTGTCCATAATTATGCTATCAAAGAAACACGAATATTGAAGTTGCCATTTAAAGGGACACAAAAAGATTCAGAACCAATGAAAGAGACCCCTTACTGAAAACAATCCCACACATTTTTGAAAACAATTGGGTGTTTACATTTGTAATTAAAAAAGGGGAAAAGGAAACTATTATTTCTTTGTAAGCTTCACTTCTCAACAAGGATGCTGACATTTACTGCCACGTAGTATTACAATGGCTTCATTGGCCAAAGTACAATAATTATGCAATCTCTTTTATGAGCAGCTCGGAATGTGAAAGTTCCTATAGCTCCTCTCTTACTGTCTATAAGATCCAGGCAAAGCTTTTTCATGCTGATTATATAAGTTTACTGCTGCTCCCAAATATTTCCTTCGAGAAAGGGACTGCTACTCTTGCCCCATTTTTTTCCCAGAAGGTTTGATTTTGAAGGAGGCATGACTTTCTATCTTAATGATTGTGACCAGGAGTGATGGCGACAAGTTTTTTTATGAGGTTAAAACACATAAGGTATTTTACAAGAAGATTTAATTTATCGCTTTGGTCAATATTAACTATACATAATGAGGACTTAAATTCAGAGAAAGGCATTTTTTGATGGAAAGGGACAAACATTCTATTTAGGCACAAATGCCACACTTAGTGAATATATTATTGATGGTTCTAAATTTTAAGCACATTTGTCAAATGAGACTGTCACACTTTTCCGAAAACAGGGGGATATAGAAGTGAATTGTTTTTGTCAATGGTGAACTTGTCAAAAAACGTTTTTCATGCCTATGGTGAACATAAACGAGGCAATAATTTAAAACCACAGGAAGTAAGTAATTGGTACTAGTCAATATATTTTTGGTGGACAAGAGGATGCAAAATGTGCCTATCCCAACAGATGTTGTTAAATCAATAACGATGCCGCTGAGTGTCTAACTCTAAACTCGGTCCCTTATTAATTATCGGCCACCAAACTATAACTCTTCCACCATTATAACTCCTCAATAGTAATTGAAAACAAAAAACACGATCGGTTAGGTGAAAAAATAGAAACAGAGGATAAGCACTAAGCTAAGGAACTTTAAAACGTTATGTTTACCATGGATATGCACACTTAAGGAACTCCAAACCATATGCCCCAGGAATTTTAAAGCATATAATCAGCAAACGATTTTGTATTTTTTTTTTTAATTTTGAAAATTAATAACATATATATTGTAACAGATTTCATATTAAAAATGCCTCACTATAGGGGAAATTGCCAAACCCTGTGGTTATATTTTGTCCAACAAACGGTCTATTCTTACGGTATGGTTAATATGTTCAAAATCAATGTCATTTTTTAACCCCCGTCTAACCAGGGTTTTTTGTCACCCTCGAAGTGAAAAGAAAAATTGTGTGGATGTGTCGCAAATGATTATAGGGTGACCGTTTTTAATCCTTTGTGCACATTTTAGTTGAAAAACATTCGAACCAACAACCTTACCCGGGGGGAAAGGGTAAGCCGCCAAAAGTTTGAGGTTGGTTGGTGAAGCTTCTTACTTATACAATGTGGTAAATTTGTGGCCTCTGAGAGCTGTCATGACACATTCGCTTATGATATCGAAGTGTATCATCGAAGGTAATGAAATTCTGGATGATTTTTTTTTTAGTAATCTGTGAAACCATAAACAAGAATGAAAGTGCTGGGATCACGAAAGGACTTTTATTTATTTTTTTTTTGACCCCATACGCATATTATTGTGATGTTTTTGTGTCACCTGCCTTAAGGCAGGGAAGAGCGTGACCATTTTGTCCACTGATGTTGCTAGTTGATGTCTGCTGCGTGAAGGAAGTGAACAAATTTGCCTGTAACGTCTGTATGTTTTGATGGATTTAGAACAAACTTGATCAAAGGAGCAACATGAAACGCTTCATTGATGAGTTCAAGGGTCACATGCCAAAGTCAAAGGTCATGCGAGGTTGGGGTTGTGAAATAGGCTGAAAATGTAGAATTGACCTCAGTTGAAAAGAGTTGAGGTTCAATTTGAACCAAAACTTAAGTTATGTGTTACAGCATGGGATTCCCTCATTTGTTGAAGCCAAAAGGTAGCATGCTAAGGTCAAAGGCTATGTGATAGGGGTACTTGTAAATGTAGAATTGACTTCAATTTGGAAAAGGTTGAAGTTCGGTCCGAACCAAGCTCGTGTTTTAGGTGCAACAAGATCCCTTTTTGTTTTTTTTTTTCTCTTTTTTCTTTTTTTTTTTTTTTTTTTTTAATTTTGAAGGTCAAAGGTAATGTGAGGTTCAGCTGTTAAGATAGGTGCAAATGTAAAATGACTTTAATTTGAAAGTTCATTGGAGTTTACAAACTTAGTTCTGAAAAATTAAAGCAACCCTCATTTATGAGGTCAAGGTTCGCAATGTCTGGGCTCAAGGGTCATGGGAGGGACTAGTATTCGCAAAACCGCAATGGCAGGCCACAAACAACAAGTGGCCCGAGGGACCCCGATGTATTTTTTGTATTTTGCCAGATTTGCCGAAGTGTAGTAAAAAAAAAAAAAAGTATGTTCCGGGGTGTTGAACATTCAAATTAGAACTGTTGGGTATTTTGCAGTTAGGGTCCTCTGTATAAGGTCTCATGCTATCCCATCACTAATGGTCTTCATTTCAGTACCTAATTTGTAGGTGAAATGTTAAGGCTTTTTAGGGGCCACATACTTTCACTTTTTGTTGTGGCGCCAGATATAGCTGGCGGACCTACGTAGCAATCCGTTGTGTGCGTGTGTATGTATGTGTGTTGTGTGGATGTGTGTGTCAAAAAAAATGGTTAAGTTTTTTTTTAAATTGACCTCAATTGAAGTTTAACTTCAATTGGAACCAAAACTTCGTCATGGGTGCACGGTGGGATCCCTCTATGTGATGAGGTCCAAAGGTCATTTGAAAAGGTGAAAGGTCATGTGAGGTCAAGTTGAAAAAAAGGGGCCTAAAAAATGCTTAAAAATTGATCTAAATTGAAAACTTGAGTTCAATTGGAACAAACTTTTGTCATAGGTGCACCATGCGGACCACTCATATGTTGATGAGATCAAAGGTCACGTGCCAGGGGCAAAGGGTCAATGGGGCGGCCCACAGCTTTATATGTCTTTGAATATAGCGAGCGCGGAAAGGCCGAGAAACCGCGAAATTCTAGTTTTATTTAACTATATTGTGTAAGTTTTTGTATTACGTATTTTTAGATGTACATGTATGCATATGGTAAAAAATAAAGGACAGAACTTCTTGCTTGTTCTGTGAAAAGGAAAAAAAAAAAAAACTTTCCGAAAATGATAATGATATAGAAGTGAATTTTTGTCAATTGTTGAACTTTTCAAAAACGTTTTTCATTGCTCTTGTAGAAACATAATGAGGCAATAATTAACCACAGAAGTAATTTGTTAAAGTCAATATATTTTTGGAAAGAGGATGCCAAATGGAAATGGGCTATCCAGATGGAATTCATACCCCCCTATGAGAAGGCACAACTGGAAGTGGGGTCAAAAAACAGCGGAATTTATATACATATGGGAAAACCCTGTGGAAGGCACGCTGGAATTGGGGGTAATAAATCACAGCCGGGAAAACTGGAATTAGGGGAAACATAACTGCCGGAATTCATGTATATATGGAAAACACAGGAAGGCACAACCGGAATGGGGACAAAATTACGGCGGAATGGATGTTACAACAATACCAGATGGAATTTACCCCATCTGCAGCTGGAATGCAGTGATAATGGAAAACCCTATGGAAGGTACAGCTGGAATTTAGGTAAAATTAGCAACCCCGGAATTAGCAACGGAATTAGGCATACATTGTGTCCCCTAAATTGTAGACTTTCACCAACACCAAGTGCTGCATTTTGAGGACAAAGAAGAAAAAAACAAAAAAAACTGGGAACACAAGTAAAATCTTTTTCAAATTTCTATTTGGACCCCCCCCATAGCTGGTGGGTTTAATACCAGAATTAACATGTTACAAAATACACCTGGGGCAGATTCACGAAGGCAATCTTAAACCAATTGAGGGGGAGTTTGTTCTAACAATTTTTCAACAGTATATTGAAGGCACTATCAGTGCTCCACTGATACCCCAAGGGGGGGGGATACTTGTAATTTTGCAGAATACCTGAAGTGTTATTTACAGATGAGTTTTTCCTTACTTTCTTTTTAAATTTTGATTAAATATGGGAGCAATAGGATGACGCTGTTTGAAGTGGTTTAAACCAACATATTCCAAACGCTTTACCCATTTAGTCCTCCAAGAAGCACCCCATTAACATTGAGGCCCGTCAGGCCCTCAACGATTAACGAGAGTAACTTCTTGAAGTACTATACCCACCTCTGTTGCAGTGCTCTCTTATGCTGTCCGCCATTTTGAATAAAGTTACATAATAATGTTACCATACCTGACCATTTAAGTTTAAAAGTTGAGATTCTTACAACGTATCGTGATTGGTCCTGAGTTGAATCATAACAGTCTCCAATGCTACCACAAATGGGTAAGACATTAATTATTATATTAGCTCTCGAACCTATCTCGTACCAGCCATCAATCCCCAGATACCGTTGCCCAACCTGGTATTTGTGTGTAAGTGAACCACTTACAAAATTCCAAAATGGTTCTATCATTTTTGCATGAGAAACTCCGTAAATAACAACACAATATTGCAAGGGTTTCTCGCTTTGTGTGAGAAGAGGCCACACCCACCCTGCCACTTGCTTGTCAGCTATGACTGCATTATTGTCAATATATTTTTACTTTTACTGGTCCAGTGTCCCACTCTGAATCGGGTTGGACTTCCTGTTAGCCCTATAGGATTTCCAGGGCATCTGCAGATTTATTTTGGGGGGTGCGAGACTTCGAAAAAGTTGGCCTTTTTTAGTACAGTGGACTAACCCCTAAATGGTCCTTTTTTGGACTTTGTGAGCATTTTATCACCAAAAAGTGGAACTTTTGTGTCAAAATTTCTCTACATTTTGGACCTTTGTATCAAAAATTTCAAGCAAAAAGTGACCTTTTGCCCCCTTTGTGGAATTTTGCCTGTGTTTGTGTGATGCACCCCCCCACCCTCGCCACCCTAACTTGAGGAGCTTTAGGAAGAGGGTGGTATATAGCAGCAATGCAATAATTCATGTTGCAAAGCCCTATTGAAACGTCCTAATATTGATGGTTAACCACTAAAACGCGGTTTTTTGTTATATCTTGGGAATGAAATGGATTTTAGGGCTCAAATTTCAGGACGACAATGAGAAATAAGGCCTTTCATCTGTATCAAAATCGATTCCGGGTAATCAGGGGGTCCCACAGACCTATCGGACACGCACCGTTAAATATTATTCACATCGTCTGGTGGCATATAATTTGGAACTTTTGGACAAAACAATGTTCAATTTGAACTGCACTACAACGGGTCTTTTCTGGCCCACTTTTACTTCCTTTGCTTGCGATGGATGGTTGAAACTGCACTAGTTTTCGTCGAGAGCATTGAGCAATAGTGATTTTAAAGGGCATCCATCCTTTGCTTGTTAAGAGCTAGCATGTTTAAAGTATAAAATAGGGTGCTATATTAATCACACCATACAACAGCTTTTTTTTCTATTGGATACGTATTAGCCTTAAAATAAGCTAAACTCGAGAAATGTTAAAACTTTTTTGTTACACAATTCGAAATAACCTCACAAACTAAATATACAAAATGAAAGCCACAGGTGGTATATTGTTGCCAAATCCACAATTTAATAACAATTCTTTTAGACATCAAAAATAATTGCAGTATACTCAGTAATGATGCAGATGTATGTACCGGCATATCGCTAATTTTCTGTATCTTGGCTACTTTTTATACATTTTCAATATAGTGGTAACTAAATCATTTTATATTTTTTTGTAGAAATATTAAATTATATCTCAAATCACTTTAAAAAATAAACGCGGCTGGATGATTCACAAAGACCTCTTATGTATGATCTTGACATGTCTTAAAATTGATCCAATACTGTAACACAGGTGATGCCCGTTGTTAGATTCTCAAAGTAATCAAAAGGTGTTTTTGCGAGCCTGAGAATGTATTCAATAAAAATTGCTTTCGGGCTTTGTACTTCCGAGCAGTATAGCTGTAGCTGGCATTCTTAGGATATGTCTAAATCACTCCTAGATTCCATTTCAGAATCTGCCCCTGGGTTCCCATCTGATAAATACTGGAAAAATCTGGAGCCCTTTATTTCGTGACACTTAGGCACAAACAAATTTTGAAAACTTGGCTAGGTACTTAAAAGCACTATTAGTAATTTGCTAATCAGATTTTTGTACGTTTTAATGAGTTATATAATAGGTATCCTAACATACGGCTTGAACTTATCGGGGGTTCCAGGGGCGGAGCCCCCGGAGCTCCCGAGTTTAGCATGTTTGAGGCCTCAAAGGCGCTTAGATAATAAGTTATCTCATATTCTCGAAGCAGTATCAAGCAGATGAACTATACTGCCCTGGAGGTGGTCCAGGGCCGGAAGCTCCCGGAAGCTGTCGGGTTTTAGCAGTTTGAGTGCCTTCGGAGAGCTGTCAGTTATCTCTGGATCATGAAGCAGATGAAACTAAGTGTCCCTTAGGGGGTCCAGGGGCGGAGCCCGGCAGCTCTAGATGTTATCATGTTAGTGCATTGAGGAGGCTCTCATTATATCATTATCATGAAGCAAATATCTATACTTGCCCCTGGGGGTCTAGGTGGCGAGGCCGGAAAGCTCTCAAGTTTTTGCATGTTTGACGTGCATTTGGAGAGCTCTCACTTATCTCTTTATCATGAAACAAATGAACTATTACTTGGCCCATGATGGGGGGCCAAGGAGGGCGAGCCCCCGGAAGCTCTCGAGTTTTAGCAAGTTTAATACTTTCATAGTGCTATCAGTTATGCCTGTGACAATTTTTTTGATTTCCCCAAACGTCATTTCAGCGCCCCCCTGAGGGGGGCGGGTGGTGGCGCCGGGGCACGTGCCCCCTCCCCCAGCTTACCGCCCGGGGAAATCTGCTTGAACTTTTATATATCCAAGTATGTTTTGTGTTAGGCCATTATCCTCTATCCAAACAAAACTTGAAAACTAGAAAATAAAAATACGAAATTGACCATTTTGGATTTTGAATCTTTACCACTAGCGTTTAACTTTTTAACACCTTTGAACGCTTCTGTTAACATGAGCAGATGTTAACCTGTCGTTTGTTGTTACGTTGCTTTGCTTTGCAGGACTAATCAAAGATAATTACGGTAACCTACAATATCTCTTTATCCAGCGGGGGAACATTTGCTCTGGTTCGTGCTTGCATTTGGGGAATGGTCGTTGTCATTCGAAAATGTCGTACCAGGAAAAGGAGCATTAGAAGTAGTGATTTAATGCATTGTAGGGGCTAAGTTAGGGGGAAGGGCAGACATTTGGATTCGTAGGAAAAAAAAGTACATGTAACAGACGTTCTTAGTTTTAGACATTCAATAAATGATAATTAATGATAATGATAGACCATCAGGATTGTAGGGAAATACGTAATTATTTTTTCCTTGCAATGAAATGAATGAAACTGACTTGATTATATTATTCAAAATAATTTGTCTCAGTTGGTTGTGTGAGCATAATTTTTAATAGAATTACAGAGTGAGTAAAAACTGATCCTTATGTGCCCGCCTTTTGCATCTTTAAGTAGCATATCTCCCTACGAACGTGATATCATCGGAAAAAGGCTATTTTATTATTAACTTTAGTAGCTTCAAGATATTCGATTCACGTCGGGTTGGTTGGTCTTTTAAATCAGTGTCGTTTGTGCTCTCTGTCAAGTATTCACATAAATGATCGGCGTTCGGCCAAGCAAATCAGTCTCCTGAAGGGAATCAAGCTATTTACTGAGTGCAGGCCGATGCACATTGGGAGACGTTTGGCCTGTTGTATTTACAGGGATCAATGTAAATAATACGGACTGCTCGATTCAAAAGAATGTCACATATTATATGCGAGATAAGTCACTGTCAGTGGGTGATATTACGGCGTTTAAATACCGTGGTTAGCAAAACGACTGTTTTAAAAAATTTAACCGGCGGTTTTTTAAAATGTGCGTTAGCAAATACCAGTTTAGGCCTAAACACCTTATTTTAAACATGTTTGAGAGTATGGCCCCATATCTCTACTCATAGGCATGTATGCCCCCATATCTATGGCCCCATATCTCTACTCATAGGCATATGCCGTCACGTGCGCGTGAATAATTTATAGGTCAGAATGCCTTCCGTATTGTAAATGCTAGCAGGAAGCCACGGGTAAATTTCAAGATGTTGGCGTTACTGAAAGGAGTTTTGAATGTGCTTAGTGATGGAGATAAAACCGCGGCTATTCAAAACATTGTATGTAGCTGTGTCGCACTGCTATTATTCAATACGATAAAAGATACCACACGAGCATAAAATAGTAGGAAAGGAAAAATGGCCCGAGACGAATCAGTTGAAGACGGAAAAGAAGATAAGAAAATAAATGAGACACAACTGGTCTAAACACGAGTATCACATATAGCTGAAAATCTCAGGCATTTGATGAAAGAGTGAAGCTAAACAAGCCTTTAACTACCGGAACAAGTTCTAAGTTTAACAATCGTTAGAACATGTTTTAAACAACGGTCTGGCTAAAATTTAAACAGCCGTTTAAAGTTAACCATGCTTGAGAATTGCGTTTATTTTAGCGCGCCGTTTTTTTAAATTGGCGATTACAGTGATTAGCGTTAAATGTTGAGAATATAGGCCTTTCCTTTATATCTAAAGATGCATAATGGCGGGCACAACAGGGTCCACTTTTTTCTGACTCGCATTGTATTTGGTGTGAGTACAGAATCTAAACTTTCCAGCAGAAGAAATTCAGAATTTATCACATAACATGTTTTTAGCGGCAATGGCCTTACAAAATAATGAGAGTAGTATATTTTCATCGAAAAAAAACTATGCCAGACTGTAATAAAAGAAATACAGACACCGTCATATTAAAACTACATAGATTTAGGTACCATGCGATTTCTCTTTTAAATGTGTTCAGAAATAATCTTTATTTTTAACAGTTTCTGATATTAACGTTTAACACATTGAAAATGTCTTTCAAACACTTCAGGTGCAGTCTAGG